>JABUQX010029726.1:22500-60689 GCA_015478945.1 Trachelipus rathkii
AAAGAAAAATTAAAAGAAAATTTGAAAAGAAAAATTGTTTTTTCAATCCCCCTCCCCTGCCCCCGCTTTAAGAGATTAGAATTCGAAAAAAAACTAAAATAGAAAAAATTTAACAAGAAAAGTTTTAGAAAAAGGGTTTTTGGGGCCCCCGAAAGTTGGAGGGTTTTTTTGTTGGAAAAGATTTTGGGGTCCTTTTTTTTGGGTACAGGAGCCCACCCTTTTTTTCCCAGCCCCCAAAAAAGCAAAAAAAAAAAAGGCCCAGAAAAAAAAAAAAAAAAAGAAAGTTAAAAGAAAAATAACACTAAAAACTTTGAAAAAATTTAATTTTTAAACAAGGTTAAAGAAAAAATTTGCCCCCAAAAGGGCTTGGGGAAGGGCCCCGATGTTTTCAAAACATTTTTTTTGGATTTGGGCCTGAAAATAAAAAAATTCCCCAAATTTTTTTTTTCCAGCCCCCCCCCCCCAAAATGGAAACCATAAAAATTTTCGAAAAAAAAATTTTTCTGTGACATTTAAAATCCCTATTAAAAAAAAAAAAATAAACCCACCAAAAAAATGGGTTTTTAAAAAAGCCTTTTTTTCCTTTTGCTCCCCCTCCTTAAATAAAACGTTGTTTTTTTTCTTGGTTTGTTTTTTCCTTTGTTTTTTATCTTAATGTACCATTCCTTTTTCCAGAATATTTTTACATAATTGTATTTTCTCCAAAAAAAATCCTTATCTTTATTTACAACTTTTCCATATGATCACATTTAATTCTTTATAACTTTATGGGGGGAAAAATTTGAAAACCCTTCCTCAAATACTTTTGAAAAAAAATTATGCCCCCCAAAATTAGAATTTTGGGTTCCCCCCCCCCCCCGCCATTTACTACTCTACAAAAAAGAGAAATGAATAAATAAATTTTTCTTTTTGGGGATTTTTTTTTTTTTTGAATTTTTTTTTTTTGGGGGTTGGCAGTAGTGAAATTTTTTGCCAAAAAAATGCCCCAAATTTTGTTTTTTTTTTTATTTGAAAAGTGAAAAGTGCTGGGAACATATTTTTTTTTTTTTTCTTTTTCACATAAACAACCCTACTTCGGAAATAAAAAGATGTTTCTGACGAGCTTCTCTTTTACAATCCCAAAAGGCCAAGGGGAATTTGCCATCCTTTTTTTAAACTTTACTTAGATAATTTTTTGTTCTTTTTTGTAAATATGCAATATGGTTTGGGAAATTTGTTTTCTGGGGAAAAAATTTTTTCCCCAAAAAAAAATTTTTTTTTTGAAAAAAAAAATCGTTTTTCAAAAAATTCACTTTTGAAAATTAAAATTACGAAAATCAAATAAATTTTTTTTTAAAGCCATTTTTTATACATCCTCTAATTTCCAAAAAAATTCTAGAAAAAAAGCACCCTGGAAAAAATTTTTTTTTGCTTTTATCATGTTCACTTTCGGAAATGGAACGTGTTTTTTCTTCAAAAAAAGTTTTTTGGTCAATGTTCCCAACTCGTTATACATTTCGGAAAAAAAAATAGAATTTGGGAAAAATTTGGGAAAAATTTAAAAAAAAAAAAGCGAAATGTGCCCAAAAAAAATCAAAAAAAGTTATCGAAAAAAAAAATCAATCAGTTGGGGGCCCCTAAATTTTGGTTGGGGTTATAAAAAAAATTGGGAACCATTTCCCTTATGCCCATAAAGAAAACCCTTCTTACCCCATTTTCCCCCCAAAAAAAATTCTGAAAGTTTTTGTTATGAAATGTCAAAAAACATGTAAGACTTGGGAAAAATTGAAAAAATAAAAATTCTGGAAGGCTTCTTTTAGAAAACCAGTCATCTGGAAAACCAATAAGAAAAAAAAAACCAACCTGTTTATTGAAAGAAAGGGGCAAAAAAAAAAATATAAGAAGCAATAATAGGAGTTAAAGTATATTATAAATGATAGTTCCTAATGGGCTTGGAAAAATTTTCCGAATTTTTTTTTTTTTTATGTTCCCACTGATATTTGAAAATCCTACCGGAAAAATTTAAAAAAGGGCCCCTTAGTAAAGACCGATGGAAATATTGGACTGCCCCCCCCTGAAAAAGCCACAAAGTTTGGGAAAAAAGAACTATAGGAAAGGAATAAACCATCAAGAAAACCGGGTTCGTTTTTTTTTTTCCCCTTCCTTTTTGGTTTTTTTACCCCCTTCTTGAAAAAAAAGCAAGAATAAACCCCAACTTTTTTTTTTGGAAGAAAAATTTACCAATTATTTAGCAATTAACATTATGTTGGGGGAAAAGGAGGGTGGCCCCGAAAGAAAAAAGGGAATAGCAAGATAAAGTGGGGAAATCCGGGTCCCCCCTAGGGGTTTTTGGGAAATGAAAAGGAAAAAAAAAGGTTTTTTGGAAAAATTTTTTTTTTTTTTTCAGCCCTTTTTTTTATTTTGGGAATAGGGTTTTAAAACGGTTAAAGTTTATTTGGCAAAACAGGAAGATTATCTTAATACATCGGCAGATAATAAAAAAAAAAGTGATCCAATCTTTTTTTAAATAAAGTTTTTTAATAAAATATTTTTTTGGGGAAAAAAATGTTTCCAGAAAGGGACAATGATGGAAAGAAAGGAAAAAGCCCCCAGTTTTTAAAAGATTTATTTGGCTTTTTCCTAGTGGAAGGAAAAAGAAAAAATTTTTTTTTTAGTTTTTGTCAAGGAGAAAAAAAATAAATTTTTGAAGCAAATTTTTTTTTGGAAATTGAAAATAAAATAAAAAGTTTTGCAAAAGATTTTTTTCCCTTTTAGAAATTGGAAAAAAAAGGGGATGAAACCCAAAGGTTAAATTTCCCTAAAAGGGGGCAAAAGCCGGGGGTCCCCCTGCCGGGCCCCTTTTTAATAGAACGGAAGAAGAAAAAAAAACAAAGGAACATAGGTTTTTTAACAAGGTTTTTTAATTCCCCCGGTTTAAAAAGGTTGGAAGGGGGTAGAAAAAAATCCCATAGGGGGGGGTGCAAAAAAGAACCGCCCGGCCTAAATGGCCCAGAAAAGGGAAATTTTTTAGTCGTTTGGGCTTTTGCCAACACTCCCGGAAGAAGACCCCCAAATTTTCCCCACCGGGGGGAAGCCCCCCTTTGTAAAAAGTCCCCCCATTCCATGGGAAAAATTCCAAAGGGGAAAGGTTACGGACCCCCCCGCCAAAAAGGTTTCCCCCCCCGAACCAAAAAAAATTTGTTAGCCAGCACGAAAAATGCAAACCGGGTTTTTTCCTTCGCCGGTTGCCTGGGGGGTTTTTTTTATCTTTTCCCCTGCCGGGGAAAAGACCCCTTTTGAAAGAGGAAAAAATTTTTAAAGAGGCCAAATTTCCGAAAATTTTTTTTTATATGGAAAGAATGAATGATAATCGAGGGGAAACCCCCAGAAAAAAAGGGGAAGGAAAAAAAAATTTTAAAAACAGAAAATTCTTTTGGAATTATT
Organism: Trachelipus rathkii; assembly: GCA_015478945.1. Classification (NCBI taxonomy): domain Eukaryota; kingdom Metazoa; phylum Arthropoda; class Malacostraca; order Isopoda; family Trachelipodidae; genus Trachelipus; species Trachelipus rathkii. Next base: position 25,924 of record JABUQX010029726.1, read on the forward strand.
CAAAGTTAGGAAAAAAAGGGTTTCTAAAGAAAATGTTGGGTTTTTTTTTCCATCCCTCAAAAAAGACGTTTTCCAGAGGGATACGGGGTTAGGGAAAGGTTTTGGGGCAACTAACTGCCTTTCCGAGGGTAAAAATTTTCCTGGAATAGAACACATAACTTAATCTGTAGTCTGTTGTAAATATTAGAAAATTTAGAGGGAAAAAAGCCAAATTTTGGCCCGGGTGGGTTGGGGGGGAAAAACGTTTGAAAAAAAAACCTAAAAACCAAAAGAAAAAATGGAATGATTTAGAAGAATTGTTTGTGGGGGGAAAAAGAGAAAAGAAAATGGGTTGGGGGGTTTTTTTTTATTAAAATTTAATTTTATGAAACAAATTATTTTTTGTAGAAGGAAGCGTGATTAGGGTAAAGAAAAAATATTCGGGAAAGAAATCTAAATCAAAAGAAAAACACGGGAAACAAACCCCATCAAATTGGGGCCCCACACATTGGCCCCACAAAAGCCTTTTTGCCGCCTTTTTTTTTGGAAAAACTGAGGAAAATTTGAAAGAACAAAAAAAAAATAAAAAGTAAAGGAAAGGTCCCCCCCCCACAGAAGGCAGAAACCTTGGGAAAAAAGGTCCCAGAACGCTCAAAAACCCTAAATTTTTCCGGGTTAAGAAATAAAAAAAGAAAATGAAAAAAAAGGTTTTTTAAGAGGAGGGAAAGAGGTTTGGGAAAAATGGTTTTCAAAAAAAAAAATAAAAAAAATAAGAAATTTTTAAACCCGAAGGAAGGGGTTTGCCCAGAAAAATTTTAATGGAAAAAAAGGGAAAAAAGGGCCCCGTACATCCAAAAAAATAGGCCCCCGGCCAATTCCTTGTTTTTGAAGGGCCCCCACCCAACCCCCTTCCCCCCATCAAACCGAAAAAGGGGCCGTTTCCCAAATTGGGCCTTTTAAATTTGGTGGATTTGAAAATGATTAAGGTAATTGGGAAAATAAAAAAGGGAATTTTAAAATTTTTTTTGGGAAAGGCCCCCCCTTCCTTCGGGAGCCCTAAATCCGGGCGGGTGGGGGGCTTTGCCATTTTAAAAATAAACCAATTTTTTTTAAAAATTCCCCTTTTTTTAAGAGAAAATGAAGGTTTTTTTTGGTCCTTGGTTAAAAATTTGGGGTTTTAAAAAAATGGGGTTTGGGGTGTGGATAAAAGGGAAAAGGCTTTTAAACTTTCCCAATGTAAAAGAAAAGACATGGGGGGAAAATAGAAGACCGGGGCAAAAAAGGGAAAGAAAACCCAAATTTGGGGGGGGGCCACTTGGGAAGGGTTTTCCCCCCATTGGGGGAAATTTTTTTGTACTTCTACAGACTTTCCCCCCTAAATAAATTAATTGAACCAAATTTTTTGGTTTTTTGGGGGGGGGGGGCGGGTTAAATTTCTTTTCCCCAAAATTCGGTATTTCTTTCCCCCAGAAGTATTTTATTATATGAATTCAAGGGAATATAGTAATATATTATTTTTTATTAAATACAATATTATTAATAATATTATGTAGTCGTGATTATTTGTTTAATTTTTTTAATTATAAGTAAAATAATATAATATTATAAAATTAATTTAATATTTATTATATTATATATAGTATAGTTATAAATTAATATTAATTGTTCCCCCCCCCGGGGTGCGTGTTTGCCGGGGGTGGGCCCCGGGGGGGGTGGGCCGGACAAAAAATTTTTTTGGGGTTGCGGGTGGCCGGGTGGCCCGGCTCCCTTTGGTTGTGGGGGTATTATTTTGGCTTTCATCGTAATACTGTTTGGTCCGGGTTTTTTTGGGTCGGTTCTTTTCTTTTTGGCTGGGGTTGCGGGACCACCTTATTGCCCAAAAGTAAGTCCCCCTACGGTGTACGTTAGTTATTGGGGTAGTGGTAAGGTAAGGTATTGGGGGGGATGAGGGTGACTAGCGGGTGGGAGTGGGGTTGGTGCGGCGGGAGAGCGTAAACGCGGATTTTTTGGCAGCTGAACAAATGGCGGTTTTGGGCTTCTTGGGCTGCGTTCTTATCGCGGAGCGCGGAGTGTGCGGTGTTGGGTGTTCCATTGTGTGGTTTTGCTCAGCAAAACAACAAGGCTCCGTAGTGTCCTGCCACCAAGAATAAGGCGCCGTGTGCACTGCCACTGCACAACGAATCAGTAGGTATGGAGCAATGCGCTGATGCTTTACTAAACGAGTGGCCGCACTGCCGGCTAGCTTGTTCTGCCACCGCCTGAAACGACCCTCACAATACCAGCTACCTAGACTATCTCACAAGAGAGAGCATCACAGGAAATGCTTGAGATCCGAGCGGTCCACCTACAATATTATTTTAATTAGCCCGGTACATCATCACTTATTATAATGTTTATACGTTAAATTTATTATTAAAATATTATATTATAATATTAATAATAAATATCTATATATATAAATTATATATATATTAAAATATAATATATAATTTATTTAAAGAATTTAATTAAAGATGAACGAGTCTTTCGGGATTAGAAACTATAAAAAGCAAATAAATTAAAAAAAATGGGTTAAATAATCTCCCCGCAAAAGTTTCCCTTTTTCCCGAAAAACTATAGTTTTCCCCGCCGGTCCCCCGCCTGGGTTTCGCCTTGGTTCGTTGTCGCTGGTCGCCCCTGGTCCGGGGGGATAAAAAGGAAAAAAAATTAATCTCCCCTCATTTTTAAACGTAAAGTTTTTTTTTTTTAATTGTAAAATTAATAATTTTCCAACCCCCCCTTTGGGCAAGGGAAAGAAAAAAAAAAAGTTTTTTTTTTTTTTTTAAATAAGATTTTTAAAAAATGTTAAGTGAAGAGTTTATACAGGCCAAATCAGTTCCCAAATAATTTTTTAAAAACAAAAGGGTTTAAAAAAAAATTTTCTGGTTTTTTTTTCCCAAGATGAACTGAGGGGTGTTCTTATGAGTTTTTTTTTTAATGGGTATGAAAAAAAATTAAAAAAATAATAATTAATGTAAAAAAATAAAAATTGTAATAAATAAAAAAAAGGGTTAATAGTATAAATATTAAATATATATTATATATTATATAAATTATTATTATTTATATAATTTATTTATATTTTTAAATATTATTCTCTAATTAAAAATATGTAAATATTATTATATAGTAGATAAATATTATATATATAATATTTAATAATTTATAATAAATTTATAATAAATTATTATTTTTTTATAATATTTATATTTATATATTTATGATAATTCTTTCAATATTTTTTAAATAAAAAAAAAGCAATTTAAAAAAAAAAAAAAAAAATGCGTTTTTTTAAAAAAATCCCCCGCAAAAGTTTTTTTTTTTTCCCGACTTGGTCCCGCCGTGGGCCCCCCGTTGGTTCCGCCTTGGTCCCCCGCCCTTGGGGTCCCCACCCGGCCTGGGGGTCGCCTTTGGTCCCCCCCACTGGGTTCCCCGCTGGTTCCCCCGCCTTGGGTCGCTGGTCGCTTGGTCCCCCCCCCGAGGTCTTTTCTTAAAAAAGTCCCCGCTTTTTTGGTTTCCCGGCCCTTGGTTCCCCCGCTTGGGTTCCCCCGCCTGGGGGAGGGGTCCCCCGGCTGGTCGCCCCTTTTGGTTTTCCGCTTGGTCCGCCTTTGGTCGCTTTTTGGTTTCGCCAAAGGTTTCGGCTGGTTCGGCTGGGGTCCCCGCCTTTTTGGGTCCCCCCGCCCCCTGGGGTTTCCCCCCCCCCCCGCCTTTTTTTGGGGAAATTTTTTTCAAAATTAAAAAATTTCTTATTAATAAAATTTTTTCCAAAAAATTTTTTTTAATCATTTTATCAAATTTCAACTTTTTCCTATAAAAAAGTTTGATTCCCTTTTTTTTTTGGGGAATTGTTCCAAATTTCAACTGGGTGAAAAAAATTAATTCTGAAGCTCCCACATTTTTAGTTTTTTTTTAACTGCACGGAATATTCTTTTTTTCAATGATAAAGGTTTGGAAATTTCTTCTCTTCATCACAAATTTTCCAATAGCAGCTGAAACTTTACCAATCATAATTCCTCTTTTAAGAATGAAAACAATTCTTTTTTCCTATCCTTTTCTTCAGACAAAGTTTTCTTTAAACCTCCTTTGGGTTTTTTTCCCCGGGTTCCCCCTGAAAAAAATGGCCTATTTTCTTTTTATAATTGGCTTTTGGGTTCCAAAAAGCGGCATACCCTTCTTCAAAATCCTTTCCGTTTAATATAAAAAAAAATAAAATAAAGAAAAAAATAATCTTACTTTTTCATTTATTTTTAAGTTTTTTTATTTTCATTTATTTTTCATTTCTTATTCCTTATTCCCCCCTTTTTTGGGGCAAAAAAAAAAAAAGCACAAAGGATATAAAAAAAACCCAAAGTTCCGCCTAAATGGGACTTTTAACTTAATTTCACTAAGTCATCCCAAACAAATTCAAAAAAATTCCAGAACAAAGTTTAAATATAATTTTTTCCCCTGTTTTTTTTCCCCCTGCAGGTATGTAAAAATGAAAAAGTCTGTAAACAGAAGTATCTATGTTAATAACAAATGGTTAAAAAAATTAATAAAAATAAAATAATAATTATAATATTATAAAATATATCATTATTAATTATGGCATCCAATTATGTAATATTTATGTAATATTATAAAAAATATAAAAAAAAACATTTACTATAATATATATTAATTTAATAATTATAAATTTTATTAAATTTTTAATAAATATTATACTGGTATATATTGTAATATATATTATTTATATATTAATATATGTATATTAAATATCAATAAATAATAATTAATATTTTATATAATTAAATATTATTAATAATAATATTATAATTATAAATGTAATTATGATTCCATATATTTATCACAATGATTTATTATAAATTAATAACTAAATTATGTATATAATTAATTATGATTCCATATATTTATAATGATTAATTTATATCATTATTATATAACTTGTATGTAATTATTATTAAAGAAATTATAATTAATTATAATACATAAATTAAATTTGATATAAAATATTTATCTTTAAATTTATAATAATTAAATTAATATATATATATATAATAAATATAATATAATATATATAACTATAATATTATTCTTTTTAGGTAAATATTATTTATAAAATTTAATAGTATTATATATTTATAAAATTCCCCTTTTTTCGTTTTTTTAGAGCTTATAAACTGCCACATACTCGAAGAAATAAGCATGAGTAAAAAAAGTAGAATCGCAAATTTTTTCTTTTTTTTCCCGACTAGTCCCCCGGCACTGGTTTTTTCCGCCCTGGGGGTTTTGGCCCCCTGGTTTGCCTGAAAAAAATTTTGCCCCCTGGGGTTCCGTTTGATTTTACTTGGGTCCGCCTGGGGGTCCCCCCGTGGGGGGTCCCCCCCGCTTGTCCCCCGCCTTTGGGTCCCGGGCCCCTTGTCCCGGCTGGTCCCGCCCTTTGGGTCGCTGGGGGGTTCCCCGGCCTTGGTTTTTTCCCCCCCCCCCGGCCCCTTAAGTCCCCCGGTTTTTGGGTCCCCCCCGCCCTTTGTTTTTCGGCTTTTTGGGTCCCCCGGCCTTTTTTGGGTCGCCCTTTTGTTCCGCCATGGGTCCCCGTCCTGGTAGCTGGGTTTTCCCCGCCTTGGTCCGGCTGGGTTTTCCCCCCCCGCTTTGGTCCCCGCCCTGGGTCGGGCCACCTTTTGGGGTTCCCCATTTGGGGGTTCCCCCCAAATTTGGTTCATTTGGTTTTTCCCCCGCCCTTGGGTTCCCGCTGGGGTCCCCGCCCGGGGTCCCCGCCCCTGGGTTTCCCCCCGCTGGTTCGCCTTTGGGGTTTTCGCCTTTTTTGGGAAAAAAAAATTTCCCACAAAGTAAAAAATGTAAAAAGTAAAAAGGTTTTCCCAAAAGTTTTATTATATTAATTTTAAAAGTTTTGGTTTCCCTTTCTAAAGTTTTGATTTTCCCCTTTTGGGAAGTTTGTTTCAAATTTTCCCCGCAAAAAAACTTGGGTTAATTTTAATCTGAAGCTTTTTCACAATTTAAATGTATATTTTGGTCTCATTATTTTAAGTATTTTCTTTTTCCAATTATTGAGGATTTGGGGAAAAAATTCCAAAATCCCACCAAATTTTGGTAATTTTGTTTGGGGGGAACTAAATTGGCGGGGCGACATTTTTAATCTTCTTAGAATGAACAATTCCTTTCCCTTTTTTTCCAAAGTTTTTTTTCTAAACTAAATTTGTTTCGGGGGACTTCTGGGAAATGCCTAATCTTTCTACAACCTATCTGTTATAAAAGACATGGAATTAACCTCTTTTTCAAAAACCAAATCTTTTGTTTTTTTTATTACAAAAAAAAAAAAAAAAAAAAAAAAATAATATTAATAATTTTTTCCTAAAGTTTTAAAGTTTTTTTTTTTTTTTTTTTTTTAATTGGTAATAAAATTTTTTTTTTTTGTTTACTGTTTTTTTTCAAAGATGGTAAAAAAAGTTTTTTTTTTTTTTTTTTTTTTAAAAAGGGGAAATTTTTTTTTTATTTACTTTAAATAAGTAAATTTCTAGTGAAATAGTCACAAAAGTTAAAACAAAGTTTAAATATAATTCTTGGTTTTCTTCCCTTTATGAGGTTTTTAAATGGTATGAAAAAATTTTAAAAAAAGCAAAAATTTTATAATAATTGGTTTATAAATAAAAATAATTAATAAAGAAAAAAATAAAAATTAATAAAAATATAATAAAAAAAACATAAAATAAAAAGGAAAAATATTTTATTAATGTCTTTTTATTATCTTGTTAAATTTATGTATATGAAATTGATAACAGTAATATTAAATGTTATAACTACTTTGAATGATAATATTTGACTAATATATAAATAAATATATAATCTATTATAAAACCTATTATTTAGAAAAATATCTTTAAATAAAAATAATAAATGATTTTCATATAATATTAGTTATATAAAAGATTAATTATATATAAATTTATAGTTTGCATAAGTTATATACGATATTAATAATAATTATTATAATAGTCTATATTATAATAAATAATTATAAAATTCGTAGTTGATTCTATATAATTATATTACATTAGAATTAATATATTTGTATTCTAGTTAAATTATAACAAAAAAATAAATAGCATATATATTTAAATTATAAAAAAAATTAATAAATATTTAGGTATTTATAATTAATTATATAATTTAACTTTATTATAAAAATATTAATTTAATTCTTTTATTATAAAAAAAATTTAAATTTAATATATATAATAATATATTATTATAAATTATTAATTTATTTATTTATATATATAATATAATTATTTATAATATAGATTTCTTTTTTTTTGGGTTTTTTTAAAAATAGAAAAAAATAGCAAAATAAATAAAAAAAAAAATGGGTTTTAAGGCCAATTCCCCGCAAAAAAAGTTTTCCCCCCCCTTTTCCCCCCCGACTTGGGTTTCCCGTATGACTATCCTGGGTTTCCCCCCCCCCGGCCCCTTGGTTCGCTGGTCGCCTTTGGTCCGCTTTGGTCCCCCGCCCTGGGTCCCCGCCCTTTGGGTCCGGGGTTCCCGGCCCTGGGTTCCCCCGCCCCTGGGTTCGCCCTGGTCGGCTGGGTCCGCTTTTTTGGGGTCCCCGCCTGGGGTTCCCCCCCCCCCGCTTTTGGGTCCGGCTTTTGGGTCCCTGGTCGCCTGGGTCCACTGGGGTCGTTGGGATTCCGCCCCTTTTTTGTCGGCTTGGTTCCCCCGGGGTGGGGGGGGTCCGCTGGGGTTTACGCCCCTGGGTCCCCGCTGGGGTTCCGGTTGTTCCGCTGGTCCGCCCTTTTGGTTTCGTTGGGTCGCTGGGTTCCCGCCCTGGTCCCCCCCCCCCGCTGGGGTTCCCCCCTTGTCCCCCGCTTGGTCCCGCTGGCCCCCGCCTTTTGGTTTCCACTGGATCAAAAAAACTGGGGGGGTCCCCGCTTTTGGGTTTCCGATGGTTCCCCGGTTTTGGGGGTCCGCCCTTGGGTTTTTTTCCCCCCCCCCCCGTTTTTGGGTCCCCCCCCCCCGCCTGGTTCCGGCTGGGTCACTTTTTGGGGTTTCCGCCCCTTGGTTTCCGCCTGGTCCCCGTTGTTTCCCCGTTTTGGGTTCCCCGCCCTTGGTTTTCCGGCTGGTTCGCTTTTGGTCCCGCTTGGGTTCGGCTTGGGTTCCCCCCGCCTTTTGGGTCCCGCTTTTTTGGGTTCGCCCCCTGGGGGGGTCCGCCCTATTTGGTTTCCCCCGCCTGGGTCGCTTTTGGTCCCGCTTTGGAAATACAAAGGTAATGCCTTTCCTATAAGTTTTTTAAATTTTCCAAGATAACTATTTCGCTTCCCTTTTTTAAAAGAAGGGAAAAAAACTTCCTTTAATTTTTTTTGGAAAAATTTTTCCTTTTTTTTTTGGGATAGTTTTTGGTTTTCCAAAATTTTTAAAAACTGGTTTTTACTAATAAGAACATTTTTCCCCCACAAAAATTTCAGTTTTTAATTAAAAAGAAAAATTATCCCTTCCCCCCCCTTTTAATTTTTTTTGGAAATTCATCAAACAATCGGGAATTGGGGGGAAACTAATTTGGCCCCCGGGGGCCGACAAAATTTAATCTCCCTAGAAATAAAACAAATTTTCTTTCTTTTTTTCAATTTTCTAACTCTTTTTTGTCTGGGGTTTTTTTTCCCCTGAAAAAAAAATGCTAATCCTTTTAATAAAATGCCCCTTGTTTTTTTACAGCGGGGGCCAAATACCCTTGTGATAAGAGAATTTGCCGTTTTATTAAAAAAAACTATAAAGAAAATCCTTTACATAAATTCCAAATTTAACAACTTTCTTTGTTTTTTTAATGGTATTAATTATTTTTTCCCCAACCTTTTGAACCTAATTTTCAAAAAAAACAAGTTTTTTTTTTTTAAAAAAATCCGAAAATTTTAATTTCATAATAAGTCAAAAAAAGCGCTTTCCACAAATTTTCCAAAAAAATTTAAAACACAATACTGTTAAATTAATATTCCTGTTTTAATAAAAAATTAGTTTTTTTATGGGTTAATGAAAAATTTTGAAAAAATATAAATATGTTTTTTTATAAAACGGTTGAAAAAAATATAAAATTTAAAATTAATATTCTGAAAATCTATTTAAAAATAGTAACGATTCATATTGGATTTATATAATAATACTATATATTAATATAAATAAATATATATATATATAAATAATTATAATATTAATATTAATAATAATATTTTATAATAATAACTAAAATCTCATTTCCAAGCCATAAGATAATATTATTATATTTTAAATTATTTTTTTAAATTACAATTTATTAAAATTTATTAATATAATATTATATATTTATATTATATGTATATGTACTTAAATATTATTTAATATATACTAAAAATTAAATTTAAAATTTAAAATTTATTATAATATTATATATATATAATTATAAATATTCATTATTAATAAATATTTTTAAGATATACTTTATATAATATAATATTATAAATATATAAATATATATAATATTTTTATAAAAAATTAACTATTATCAAAATTTTTATATTATTATATAATAAATTAAATATAATATATATATAAATCTACATCCGGATTGGATTATTAAATTAATTCCCCGTTATTTTCCGTTATTTTCAAATATAGCCAAATAGCAAAATATTAGATGGCTCATATTGGTGAATCATTAGCTGAAAAAATAATTTTCCCCCTTTTCTCATTTAGGAATTAGTACGGAATTTGGTCCCCGCTGGTTTTTGGCTTTTGGTTTCTGATTTTTGCTTTGGTTTTTGTTCCCCCCGCTGAATTAACCTGGTCGCTTGGTCGCCCCCTTTGGTTTCGGCTGGGTCCCCCCGCTTGGGGTTTTCAACTGGGGGTTCCCCCCCCCGCCTTGGTCGCTTTAAGTCCGGTTTTTGGTTCCCCGCCTTGTTTTCCGCTTGGTCGCCTGGTCGGTTGGGTTCCCCCCCGCTGGTCCCCGCTGGTCGCTTGGGTCGCTTTGGGTGTCCCCCCCCCCGGGCTGGGTTCCCCCGCTGGTTTTCCCGGGCTTGGTTCCGCCCTGGGGTCGCTGGTCCCCGCTTTTTTTTTGGGTCCGCCCTGGGGTTCCGGCCTTTTGGTTCCCCATTGGGGTCCATTGGGTCGCTGGTTCCCAAATTGTCCCCCCCATTTTTTCGGTTTCCCCCCGCCCCTGGTTCGGCCTTTGGGTCCCCCCCCCCGCTGTTTTCGCCCCTGGGGGTTCCCCCCCCGCCCTTTGGGGTCCCCCCCCCGCCCTGGGGTCCCCGCTTTTGGCTCTCGCTAATATTGGGTTTTCGCTTATGGTATTGTTGTGCTTGGGTTCCGCTTGGGTTTTTCGCTGGGTTCCCCTCTAGTCCCCCGCCCTTGGGGGTTCCCGCCTTTTTGGGTCCGCTTTTGGGTCCTTTTACCCGCCTTTTGGTTCCCGCCCCTGGGGGTCCCCCCGGCCTGGGGTTTCCCGCCTTTTTTTGGTTTTCCCCGCCCCTGGGTCCGCCTTTTGGGTTCGGCAAAATTCCCCCGCTGGTCCCCCCGGCTGGTCGCGGGCCCCCTTGGGGGGTTTCCCCGCTGGGTTTCGCCCTTTTGGGGAAAAAATTTTCAAATTTAAATTTTTTCTTATAAATAGTATTTCCAAGAATGGATCCCGCTAATTTTTTTTAAAAAGTTTTTTTTGAAAACCCTTTTTTCCAAAAAGTTTGTTCCCCTTACTTCGAATTTGTCAGGAACGCAACCTTCACATTCCGGCACACTTATCCGAAACAATTTCATACAATATTAAGCCGGACCGTGGCCAATATATTTAAAGATCGAAATGTAATTTTAAATTTTTTGAAATCCATCAAACAAGTTATCTGAGGAAAATGGAAATTGAAAAAGACAATTTTTGGGGGAAAAGGGGAAACAATTTTATCCTTTCCTGAAGATTGAAACAAATTTTTTCCCTTACTTTTTCCAGTTTTCCTTTAAACCTCCTTTGGGTTCCGGGGGGGGTATTCTATTCCCAGCAAAGCACACCATAAATAGTATATCCTTCTTTTATCCAAATATTACTTCTTTTTTTCATTGTTCTTTATACCCTCGTTTTTTATCTAAAAAAAAAAAAATAGAAATTAATTCTAACTTTTTTCAAAAGTTAAAAGTTTTTTTTTTATGTATTTAAATTTTTCCCCCCCTAAATCCCCCTTGTTCTTCGCAAGAAGGAAAAAACCATTTTTTTTTTTTTTAAAAAATGAAAATTTTTTTTTTTTAACTTTCTAACAGAACTTTCTTACTCGAAAATTCAAAAGTCAGCAGATTTTGTGTGGAAATGCTTTCTATCTTTTTTTTCTTTTATGGTTTTTTGGTCTTTAAAAAATTTCTGGAACATACAAAATATGTTTGATTTATAAAAAATGGTTAAAAAAATAATAAAATTGAATTGTGCTTTAATAATTTAAAATAATTTATAATTATTATTATATTTTATATTAAAATATAAATAATACTATTTAATATATATAATATATAAATATATTCGTTTATAATTTCGAAAATATAAATATTATATAATTAAGAAAATTATAATATAAAAAAATTTATATAATAGTCAAATATATTTATATATTTTTAATTAAAATAAAATTTTTTTTTAAATAATTTTATATATATATAATAAATATTATATTTTATTGTATGATATATATAATATATTAAATTATCAATTATATAAAATATTGTCTCTAAACCTTTCTATAGAGTTTCTATATCTAAATAGTAGTAAAATAAATATATATTTAATAAAATGTATTATAAAAATTTGATAAATATAATAAAATGAAGCTATTTTAGTACTTATCAATTATATTATAATTTATAATATTATATTAATAATTTATTATTAAAATATTATATAATATTAATATATTATATATTTTATATATAAAATGTATATAAATGATGTTTTATTTATTTATTAATATAACTAATTATATAATATTTTTATCCATGAGAAAATTAATTAAAATAATTTCTACATAATAAAATAATTAATATTATAATATTATATATAAAATAATAAATATAAATTAATTTCCTTTTTGGTTAGAAAAAAAAATAAAAGCAAAAAATAAAAATTAAAAATGGTTTTAAATAATCGCACAAAAATTTTCCTTTCCGAAACTAAGTCCGCTTGTTCGGCTGGTTTTGCCCTTGGTTTTTTTTGCCCCCCTGAAAAAATTGCGGGGTCCCGCTGATTTACTGGTCCCGCTTGGTCCCCGCTGGGTTTTTTCCCCCCGGCCTTTTTTGGTCCCCGCTGGGTCCCCGCTGGGGTCCAGCTGGTCCGCTTTGGTCCGCCTGGGTTCGCTTTAAAAGTCCGTTTGGGGGTCCCGCCTTTGGGGTTTCCGCCTTGGGTTTCCCCCGCTGGGTTCCGCTTTGTTTCGGGCTTTTGGTTTTCGCCCTGGGTCCCCCGCCTTTGGTCCCGCCCTGGTTTCGCTGGTCGCTGGTTCCCCCCCGCCTTTGGGTTCGCCCCCCCTTGGGTTATTTGGTCCCCCCAATTGGGTTCAATTGGGTTCCCCCCCCGTTGGTCCGCTTTTTGGGTCGCCCCTTTGGTCCCCGCCTGGTGTCCCCCCTCGCTTTTGGTCCCGCCTTTTTGGAATACAAGTAATGCCTTTAAAGTTATTCCAAAGTTTTTTTCGCCGCTAAATTTTAAAAAAAAAGTTGGGTCCCCCCTTCCTAAAAGTTTTGGGAAATTCCCTTTTGGAGTTTCAAAAAATTTTTTCAAACCATCATACGAATCCTTTTGGAAAAAAAAAAGCTTAAAAACATTTTTTAGTTTTTTTTAAACTGCACGATTTTATCTTTTCCCAAAAATGATTAAAAGTTGGAAATCAATTCACAATTTGGAATGGTGGAAAAACTAAAATTGCCGCGACAATTTTAATCTTCTTAGAATGAAAAAAACAATTTTTTCTTTTCCTTTTTTCAGTTTTTCCCCCTTTTTAACTAAATTTTGGTTTTTCCCCGACTTTTCCCTGGAAAAAATTGCTTATCATTTTATATGCCCTGGTTTTCAAGAGCCCCAAAATAACTTCTTTCAAAAAAGCCTTCCGTATTAATTAAGAAAAAAAAAAAAAAAAAAAAATAAGGAAAAATTTAAATTACTTTTTTTCAGGAGTTTATATAATTAAATTTTTTCCCAAAATATTAATTGGTTAGAACCAGAGGAAGTATTAACAAAGTTTTTTTTTTTTTTTTAAAGGGGAAAATTTATTAAACTTTTGGAAAAAGTTAACACCTCAAGAAATTCTCCCCATAAATTAAAAAAAAACCAAGAGGTTTTAAAAATTATCCTTTGTTTTTGTTCCCTTTTAATGAAGGTTTTTTTATGATAAACGGGAAAAAATTTTAAAAAAAAAAAAAAATTAGAAATTAAATGTTAATAAAAAATATAAAAAAAAATAAATAAAAGAAAAATAAATTATAAATATAAAAATATAAAAAAAAAATATAAATTAAAGAAAAATAAAATATACAATATATTTATATGCTAAATTATTAATATAATTTAGTATATTATATATATTAAATTATTTTATAGTTAAATATAAGTGTTATTAACTATAGTTTTATAATATACTTAATTATATATATTATAATAATAATAATATTTAATATTTAATATTATAATAATATACCAAACATCGTTTAGAATATTTTTCTTTGTATCTTTTTAACACGCAAATACATATATAAGATGAAGATAATTAAAATATATAATCACAATTTAATAATTATATATCAAGATTTAATATAATATTATATATTTCATATGAAGAAGATAAATATATATAATTAATAATATAAATAAATAAATAATTAAAAAATATAATAATAATATATTTTATGATAACATTAATAAATATTTATCTAAATTAATAATTATATTTATAAAAATTATATTAAGGTTTAATAGTTATATAAATTAACAAAATAATATAAATATATTAATACAATATATTATTTAATAAATTTAATTATTAATAATATAATAATATTAATAATACTATTATATAATATAAATTTTTATATAAATATAAATTATAATATATATTATATATATAATATATAAATATTAAATATATATTATTATATAAAATATATTATTTAAAATTTTTCCTTTTGGGTTTAGAAAAAAAAAAATGAAAAGCCAAAATAAAAAATTTAAAAAATGGTTTAAAAGCAAAGTCCCCCCCGCAAAAGTTTCCCCCCCTTTTCCGACCTTGGGGTCGCCTGGTTTCCCGCCTGGGTCCCCCGGCTGGGTTTCCCCCCGCCTGGGATACCCCCCGCCTGTGGGTTTCCCCGCTTGGGTCCCGGCCTGGGGTTTCCGCTGGGTCCGGTTTGGTCGCCCTTTTTGTTTTCCCGGGCTTGGGTCGCCCTGGTTCCCCCACTGGGGTCCCCCACCCCGCTTGAATTTTAGCTTTTTTTTTGGGGTTTTCCCCCCCCCCCCCCCCCGGTTTTTTTGGGGGGTTTTTCCCCCCCGCCCTTTGGTCGGTGGGGGGGACCCGCCTTTTTTGTCGGGTTTGGGGGTCCCGGTTTGGGGGGGTTCCCCGGTTGGGGGTCCCGGCCTTGGTCCGCCCCTGGTCGGTGGGTTTCCGGCTGGTTCCCCCCCGCTGGGTCCCCCCCCCCGGTGTTGGGTCCGCCTTTTTGGTCTCAAACTTGTCCAACCTGGTCCCCCCCCCGCCTTGGTCCCCCCCAGCCCTGCGTTTGGGGGTCGCCCCTGGTTTCCCCCCGTTTTTTTACAGGGTGTCCCCCCCCCCCCCCGCTTTTTTTGGTCCGCCCTTTTTTCCCCCCAAACTGGGGGTTCGCCTTTGGGTCGGCTGGTCACCCCCGTTTTTGGGTTTCCCGTTTTGGTCCACGCCCTTGGTCGCTTTGGTCCCGCCTGGTCCGCCTGGGTTCGGCCTGGTTCCGGCGGGGTTTTCCCGCTTTTTTTTTTGGTCACGCTGGTCCGCCTTTGGGTTCGCCTGGTCCCCCCCGCCTTTTTAGGATAAATATTGTGGGGTAGGGATACGAAGATATTATTTTCCCAAGATTTTCCCAACCTTTTTCCCCTTTTTAAAAGAAAAAAAAGGAAAAAAAGACCCGTCAAAAAAAAAAAAGGGGTTTTGATAATTGTTCAAAATTATCCACAAAATTTTACCCTGTTTACTTAAAATTTCTGGGAAAAAAAAAGCCTCCCCAACAAAATTATAAATAAAAGCTTCCAAAAATTTGCAACGAAAAATACTTTTTTTTTTTAATGGAAGATTATGTTTTGAAAATCAATTCCCTCCAAACATCGGGAAAAATGGGCCCGGGAAACCTAAAGAAATTTGGCCACGTATTATTTTGAAAAGGTCTTTAAAAAAGAAAATTTAAAACAATTTCCCCCCTCCTTTTCTTTTTTTTCAATTTCTTTTTAACTTTCTTTTTGTCCCTGGGAGATTGTAAAAAATTGCCCCCCCCCCCCCCCCTAATCTTTTAAATAATCCACTGGTAACAGATAGGCTATTAACGTTTTCGAAAGTTGTTCGTTTTATTTTTTTTACAGAATTAAAAAATTGAGAAAAAATCTTACAATTCAAACGTTAAATCTAATTTATTGTATTTAAATATTTTTATCCACATTACAGGCAAAAAAACAAAACAAGTTTTTTTTTTTAAATTAGAATTGTTTTACATTAGTTTAATATTATGCTTTTCAATAATCTTTTCGGATTTTGAAAAAAAAAGTTAAATATAATTTCCCCTGTTTTCAATATTTTACGAATTAATTTAAAAAATGCCAAAATTTATGTATGACAAATGGTTAAAAATAATATAAAAAATTAAATTAATAATAAAAAAATAATATATTTATATTAATATAATATAAAAATTTATATTATAATAAATCAAAAATATTTACTTTAATATTTAATAATTATAAATATTTAATTTATTAAACATATATTATAAATTTATATATATTTATATAGATAAATCTAATAATATTAATTATAATTTTTTTTTTTAAATTATAATTTAATATATATTATAATATAAAATATATCTAAATCGAATATTTACATAAGTACAAATTATATATAATAATTATTTATATTTATTTATTTAATAATTTTAAAATATTTATAAATTTATCTAAATAATATTAATTATTAGAAGTTGTAATTAAATTAAATATAATTTATAATTATAATAATTTTGTAATTATTAAATTCATTGGGGTTTAGCAAAAAATTAGAAAATAAATTTAAAAAAAAAATGGGTTTAAATAATGCAAAATTTCTTATCCGCGGAACTAGGTTCCGGCTTTTTTTGGTCCGGCCTTTTGGGTTGGGCCCCCCCCCTGTTTTGCTGATTGCTGGGTCCGCCTTTGGAATTTAACTTGGTTTCCGATTTGGTCGGCTGGTCCCCGCTTTTGGGTCCTGGGGGTCGCCTGGTCGCCTTTTGGGGGGGTTTCCGGGCTTTTGGGTCCCCCCGCCTGTCCGCGTCCCGCTTGGTTCGCTGGTTTTTTCCCCGCTTGGTTTTCCGCCTGGTCCCCTTTTTAGTCCGGGTTATTAAAAATTAGCTTTGTTATTTTTTTTTCCCCCCCCCGGCTTGGGTTCCCCCGCCTGGGTTCCCGACTTGTTTTCGCCCTTTGGTCCCCCGCCCTGGTTTTTCCGACTGGTGCTTTGGGGTTCCGCCCTTTTGGTTCCCGCTGGTTCCCCCGCCTGGGGTCCCCGCCCTTTGGGTTTTTTTTCCGCTTTGGGGTTCCCCCCCCCCCCCGCCCCCTGGGGGACGCGCCTGGTAGGGGTTACCCCCTAATTTGGGGTTCCAAAAATTGGGGATTCCCCCCCCCCAAATTGGGTTTCCCCCCCGCTTGGTCGCCTGGGTTTCCCCCCGCCCTTTTGGGGGTTCCGCCTTGGGTCCCCCCTTTTTGATTCAAAAACAAAGGTAATGCCTCCCTATAAAAGGTAAATTTCCCCTAAGGTTTTTTTTTCGCCTATTTTAAAAAGTGGGTTTCCCTTCTTAAAAAGTTGATTTTTCCTTGAAAGTTTTGTCCCAAATTTTTCCAACCCTGGTATTAATCCGAAGCCTACCACCACAAAAAAATTAAAAGTTTTTTTTTTACTTGCACGAAAATTTTATCTTTCAAAACAATTACAGTTTCCACAGCTCTCCATCACACATTCGGGAAAATGTTTGGGGGAAAAAACTAAAAATTGGCCCGCCGCCCCAAATTTAAATTCTTTATATCAATAACAATTTCTTTTTCCTTTTTTTTAAAAGTTTTATTTAATATTACTAATTATCTATAATCTTCCTTGAAACATATGCTTTAATTCTTTTTTAATATTGCTTTTTGTTTCAGAGCCCCCCAATACCCCTTCTTTTCCAAAAAAGCTCGTTTTTTTAAAAAAAATTAACAAAAAAAAAAAAATAAAATTAAAATAAGAATTTTTAAGTATTCCAGTTTTTTAAACTAAAGTTTACAATTTATATTGCTACTTTTTTCTTTTCCAATTGCTTTTTATTTTGGCAAAAGGGGGAAAAGCCAAACACGGTTTTGACAATAATTTTAAATAAGGTTTAAATTTTAAACCTTTTATAGTATAAGCCTGCATCAAATTAATAATTAAAACGCTTAAAGTTTTATAATAATTTATTGGTTCTATATGAAAAAAAGTTTTTTATTTTTTTATGAAAAAAATTTTTAAAAAAGAAAAAAAAAATATATGTATAAATAATTAATAAAAATATATAATAAAGAAAAATAAAAATATAAAATAAAAAAAAAGTAAAATAAAAAAAATTATAAAAAATTAAAGTAAAAAATAAAAAGGAATCAAATAATATTTTTTTTTTAAATATATTTTAATATTAATAATATGTTATATAATATTAAAATATATTAAAATTTCAGGACATTATAAAATAGATAATAAAATAATTATCTTTAATATTTTATATAAATAAAGTATATTGAAATTAAAATTATATATTTTATGATTTATATAATTAATTATATTATAACAGTCATTTCCTATTAAATTTAAATTATTATATATATATAAATAATATTAATATATAATAAATATAAATATTATTATATTATAATAATAATTTAAATATTATAATATAAAAATAATATAAATTAAATATATATTTTATAATTTATTTAATAATAAAGATAATATTATATATATATTATATTAATATTTAATAAATATATATTAATATTATAAATTTCTTTTTGTTTAGAAAAAAAATAAAGTACCCAAAATTAAAATTAAAAAATGGGGTTTAAGCGCCCAAAAAGTTCCCCCGCCCAAAAAAGCCTTTCTTTCCCGAACTGGGTCCCCCCCCCCCCGGCTTTGGGGGTCCCGCCTTTTTGGTTCCGCTTTTTTGGGGGTCGCCCTGGGGGTTTTTCGCCTGGGGTCACTAAGGTTCCCCCCTTTGGGTTCCCGAATTTGGTCCCGCTTGGTCCCGCTGGTTCCCGCTTTGGTTTCCCGCCCCTGGTCCGGCCTGGTTTTTTTTTCCCCCCGCTGGGTGTTTTATCCACTGGTTCCCGTTTGGTCCCCGCTGTCGCTGGGTTTTCCCACTGGTTCCGTTTTGGTGGCTTTTTGTGGTTCCCCCCGTTGGTTCCCCACCGCCTGGGTTTTTTCCCCCCGCTTTGGTTTTTCGCTGGTCCCCCCGCTTGGTTCCCGGCTTTTTGGTTCCCCCGCCCCTTTTGGGGTTTTCCCGGCTGGTCCCCCCCCCCCGCTTTGGTTTCCGCTTTTGGTTTCCCCGCTGGTTCCCGCTTTTTTTTGATTTACAAGGTAAATGCTCCCCCCCCTTTAATACAAGTATTTTTCCCAAGGAAATTTTTTTTTTCCCCCCCGCTTTTTTCTTTTTTTTTTTTTTAAAAAGAAGGGAAAACTTTCCTTAAAAAAAGTTTTGGGAAATTTTTTCCCTTTTTTGGGGGAGGTTTTGTCAAAAAATTTCCTGTTTTGCCCCCTAATCCTTTGAAAGCCTCCCCCCCACAAATTCCCAGGGTTTTTTTCAAATTTTGGGCACCGAAAATAAAATTCTTTTTAAAATGAAATATGGTTGAATCCAATCAATCATTTCTAAGGGAACAGAAAAAAAACCCTTAAAATTTTTTGGGCCGGGGCGGGAACAACGTTTTTGTTTAAACAGAATAAAAACCAATTTTTTTTCCCTTCCTTTTCAATTTTTTCCTTTTTTAACTCTTTTTTTTTGTTCCCTGGGTTTCCTGGAAAATGCCCCCTTTATTCCTTTATATGCGCCTTGGTTAAACGGCCCCCCGCCCCAAATTAAACCTCTTTCCGAAGTTTCCGGTTTTTTTAATTTTAAAAAAAAAAAAAAATAAGAAAAAAATCTTACATTTTTATTGGTAAAAGTTCTATTTATGTATTAAATATTTTTGAAAAGAAGGAAATCCTTAAACAATCAAAAACAGTTTTTTTTTTTTTAAATTTAGAAAAATTTTTAAATTAATTAATAAGTAAATCCTATTCAATTCACTAATTCCAAAACAAAAAGGTAAAATAAAATAAATCCTTTTGGTTTTTTGAAAATAAGAGGTTTAAATGCCTTTTATAAAAAAAAATTAAAAAAAAATTTATAATTATATTAAAAAATGTAAAAAAACTTATTAATTAAATTTATATAATTATAAAAAAGAATATGGGAATTTATTAATTTCCCCCCTTTCCCAACAACAACAAAAACCAAAAAAAAACGGGGAAAGAAAAGGGGAGGAAAAAAAGAAGAGAAGATTTAAATAAGAAAGAAAAATATAAATTTTTTAAAAACTTTTAAATTTTTATAAATTTTTTTACATTTTTTCTTATACATATTTAATTTTTTCTTTTCATTTTAAAATGATAAAATTTCTTTGAAACCAGAAATATAATTTTTTTTAACTTTTTGGTTTTTTTCTATTTGAAGGAAATTGTGCTTCCAAGACCAGTTCCTATTAAATTTTTTAAAGTAAATAAAATCCCATTTTTTAAAAAAAAGAACTGTTTTAATTTTTGGGGAAATTCACTTACTGGCGAAAAGGGTTTGAAAATAATTAAAAAAAAATACGCAAGAACCTTGATCTAACTAAATGTAAGAAAAAAAAAAAAATTTTTTTCCCCTTTCCCTTTTATTTTTTTTTTTTTATAAAAAACGAAACTTCGAAGAGGTTTATGTGGAAACCAGCAGCCAATAATCAAAAAAAAAAAAAAGCAATTTCCCCAGAAACCCAGAACCCAAGAACCCTAAAACTGATTTTGGGGGAAAAGAAAAAGAAAATTTTGTTTTAAATCTAGAGGGGATAAAAATGTCGGGCGCCCCCAAAATTGTTCGCCCCAAAAATCCCCGAGATGGTTGAAATAATTCAAACCCAATAAATCAAAATTTTAAAAAAGGAATTAATTTCCGATTGCCATTCAAATCCGAAAAAAATGGGGTTTGGAAATTGGACAGAACTGTTTACAAAAACAAAAGTAAAAAATTTTTTTTAACATCTAAACTTCCAAAAAGGAAAAAATTCAACTTTTTTTTTAAAGACACTTATTTCGCCGTGAAAAAGGGGAGGAGCCGAAAAATTCTTTTGAAAAAATACTTGTTTTTAATTAATTAATTTTAACTTTTTTTGTATCAAAAGCGCGAACCCCCCCCAAGCGGGACCAAGCGGGAACCAAGCGGAACAGGCGGACCCCCAGCTTTTCCCAGCCCGCGCCAGCTGCCGACGGCCAGAAGCCGGGAAACCAGCCGGGGGGGACCCAGCCCGGAAAAACCCCAAACGAACCAGCGAACCCCAACGAACCCCAAAAGTGGGGGGACCAGCAAATCCCCCAGGAACCCATAACCCCGAACCAGTTGGGGGGAAAACCCCAAAGCGGGGGGACCCCAGCGGGGGGACCCCTAGCCGGGGACCAAGCGGACCAGCCCGGGGGGGAACCCCAAAAGCCGACCCAAAATCGATCCAGCCGGAAACTAGTTTGACCCGCAAGCCCGAAAACCAAGCGGGGACCAGCCCCCGGGACCACGAAAAACCCAGGGCGAAACAGTTTGGAAAAGAAGGGCCTTTTTTTTTTGCGACTGCCCTTTTTTTTTAACCCATTTTTTTTATTTTACATTTTTGGCCTTATTTTCCTAACCCCAAGAAATTTATATTATATTTATTAATTATAATAAAAATAATTATATTTTTATAAATTATAATATATATATTATAAATATTATTAAATAAATACTATTACATAAAACTGGAATAAATATTTTCCAATTTATCAAAATAGTATTATAAAATATAGAATAAAGTTATTATTAATACAATATTATTTATTGCTATTTATTTAGAAAAAAAAAAAAAAAAATTTAAATTTAATTTTATTTAATTAATAAATTATAATGATATAATAAAATTCTATAGATATATATATATTATATATAATAATATATTAATAATAATTAATATAATAATAAAATATATATATTATATTATTTGATATATTCCAATAACTATAATATTATACAACTAATATCTAATATATTTTTAATTTTTCCTTTTATTTTTATATTTTTAAAATATTTTTTAATATTTTATTATTTTTTTTTTTTATTTTCCTTTTATTTTTTTAAAATATTTTTTTTTTTTTTTTAAATATTTTTTTTTTTTAATACATATTTATTTTTTTTTTTCCCTTTTAATTTTTTCACAAAAATACTTAAGATCCCCTCCAAAAAGTAAAAAACAAAAAAAGAATAATAAAATTTTAAAAACTTTGGGGTTTTTAAAACACGTAGCACAGCTATAGGATAACAGTTTTGGGCGAATATAAATAAAATAAATTAAAATCCCTTTTTTTTAAAAAAAAAAAACAGGTTTTTGCCTTTTTTCCTTTTCTTTTGGGGGGGGCAAAGGGTTTTTTGGGAAAAAAATATTAAATTTTACAGGTTAAAGACTTATTTTTGAAAAAAAGTAAAAAAAATAAAAAATTTATTTTTTTTTTTTAATTTATTTTTTTTTTGGCACTGAAAATTCGAACATTTTTTTCCTGCTGCCCATTTTATAAATTATTCCCCCCTGAAAACAATTCTAGTAATTTAAGGAAAAAAAAAAAAAAAAATAGATTTTTTACGTATTATTTCTTTGCAGTTTATTTATTAAGAAAAAACTGAAAAAAACAAAGAAGAATTCAGATGTTTATAGTTAGAAAAATAAAATAATAAAAATGTTTTTCCCAACAAAATTGAAGCTGTTCCCCCAGTTATGTGAAAATGTTTTGCACAAAAATGAAAAAAAAATCCCCAAAACTTTATCATTTTTGAAAAAGATAATCGGTTGGGCCAAAAGTTAAAAACGCCTTTTAAAATGTGGGAGCTTTTTCCCGATTAAATTACCAATTTGGGGGGGGAATTTGAAAAAACAACCCCCCAAGGAAATCCCCAACTTTTTAGAAAAAAGACCCCAAAACTTTTTTTAAAAAAATTTTAAGCGAAAAAAAACTAGAAATATTTATAAGAGCCATTAACTTTGGTGGGTGGATTCAAAAAAAAAGCGGAACCAAAGCCGAGGGGAAAACCAGCGAAAACCCAGCGAAAAACCAGCGGGGGAACCCAAAAAATTTGACCCAAATGACCAAATGGACCCCAAAGCGGACGCAGCCCGAAACCCCACCCCCGGACCCCCAAGCCGACCCAAGCGGGACAAGGCGACCAGGGGGACCACCAAAGCGACAAGCCGACCCCAGCCCGGGAAAACCAAGCGAAACCAAGCGAACCGGAACCCCCCAACGAAACCAGCGACAAGCCCTAAATAACGAACTAGCCCGGGAAACCCAAAGCCCGGAAACCAAAAAGCCCGGAACCCAGCCCCGGGCCCCAAGCGGGGAACCAAAAGCGGGGACCAAGCGGACCAGCGGAACCCCCAAGCGGGGAAACCGCGGACCCAGCGACCCCAGCCCCGACCCAGCGTACCCCAAAGCCCGAACCAGTTTTAAATCAAGCGGGACCCAAGCAATATTCAAAAGCCAAAACCCCAGCCCAAACCAGCGGGGAACCCCAAGCCGACACTAAGGTTCCCGGGAAAAAGAAATTTTGGCGCCCCGGGATTTAATTTTTAAACGATTTTTTTTTATTTTTAATTTTGTCTTTTGTTTGTTTTTCACCGGAAGGAGAGGAAGAATTTAGTCAATCTAGATTGTATTTAAATATATAAAAATATATATATATTTTTATAAATATTAAAATATAATATTTTTTTTAATAAAAGTATAATTATTAATATACCTAATTACATATATATATATAAATTAAAAATATATAATTTCATATAAATATAATTTAATATTAATATAAAGTAATTATTTTTTATTATTTAATATAAATATAAAATATATAAAAAATATATAAAAAATTCCAATCTATATAAACGAAATATAAATCTAAATTAAATTCTATATTTATAATATAATATTATAAATTAATATTATATTATATTATATTAAATTATGTAAGTTATAAATATAAATATTATTAAAATATTAAATTAATTAAATATTTAAATTAAGTTTTAAAATTTTTTCTATTTTTTTTAATACAATTTTTATAACATTTAATTTTTTTTTTTTTTTAATTTTTCATAATTCAAAATCAAAAAAATAAAAACCGGAAAAATTAATTAAATTTTAACTTTTTTTTTTTTGTTTTTATTTTGAATTGAGTTATATTTTTTATTCAGGAATTATTTAAAGCTAAATAAAAAGATCTTAGGGCTATTTTTAATACTAAAACTTGTTTTTTGTTTCTTCTGTTTTGCCAAGGGGGTTTGGAAAATAAATTTATAACTAATAAAAAACATTTCTTTGATTTTTGTTTTTTTAGAATTTTTGTAGTGATTATATTGTTCTTTTTTTTTAAATAAAAACCCGAACTTCGAAAAAACGAAAGGGTTTAAATGGCGCCCCCTTGTAAACAAAAAAAGCCAATAAAATTAAAAAGGAATTCGAATAAAAAATATCCATCGCCAAAAACAACAACAAAAACAACAAAAAAAAAAAAAAGATTTTATTAAAGGAAAAATTTTGAAAAAAGAAGAAAGAAAATTGGGGGGGGTTTTTTAAAAAATTTTACCCGAATAATTTGGTTTTTTTTTTTTCCCGCCGGCCCCAATTTTGAGAAAATTCCACGAAAAAAAAATGTTGGAATGTTTCTTGCGGAGCACCTTTTTGTTCGCAATTATTGCCTTTTTATGTAGCAAAGTTTTGATGGTTTACTAGTTTACCAAAGAAAATTTTAGGTTTAAAAAAAACAGTAAAATTGAAAACAAACTCCAAAGGAAATTCAAAACCTTTTTTAAAAGAAAGTCCTCTTTTCTATCTTTTGATGCCCCCCGCCGGAAAAAAATTTGGGGAAAATTACCTTTTTAAAAAAAATAAGAAAGAAAAATTTTTCTTTTTTGTTAAAATAAAAAAAAAGGCCGACCCAAGCCGGGACCAGCCGGAACCCCGCCCCAGCGAAAACCAAGCCCCGGGAACCAGCCCACGCCCCCCAAGCCCCCGAAACCCCCCAAAGCCCTGAAAACCCAACCAGCCGGACCCGCGGACCAAAAGCCCCCGAAAAAACCCCAAACCAGGACCCCGAAACCGAAACCCCCCCCACAGCGACAAGCGACCAGTTGGGGAAACCAGCCCCCCCGAACCCCAGCCGAAAACCCCCCAAACGGACCCCAGCCCGGGGCCCCCCCCAAACGACCGCCGGGACCAAGTCCGGCCCAAGTGGACCCCAGTTTGGAACCAGCCCGGACCCCCCAACCCGACCAAAGCCCGGGGACCAAGGGCACCGAAAACCAAGCCGGACCCCAGCCGGGACCCCCCAACCCGAAACCTCAAACCTCGACCACCGACAAGCGGGAACCACCGACCAGCCCGAAAACCCCCGGACCAGCCGGAAAAACAAAGCCCGATCCAAGCCCGGACCAAAGTGGAAACCCAAAGCGGAAAACCACCCCCCCCGACCCCAAGAGCCCGAACCACCCCCGGACCCAGCGGGTAAACCAGCGGAACCCCAAGCGACCCCCCAGCGACCCCAAGGCGAACCCCCAGTCCCCCGACCAAGCGGACCCAGCGGAACCCAAGTTTTTTCCCGGAAAAAAGAAACTTTTGTTTTTTATTTCATCCCGACTGCCCTTTTAAAAACCCATTTTTTTTTTATTTAAATATTTTGCCCTTATTTTTTTTTTTTTTTCTTAAACCAAAAGAAATTAAATAAAAATAAATATATATTAATATTAATATATAATAATTTTAAATATTATAATATTTTATAATATATATTATATAATTATATAATTAATCCATTAAATATAATAATTTAAAATAGAAGGGATAATAATTTAATAAACATAATTATAAATATATAAATTTATATTATAATTAAAAGCAACTCTGTTAAAACATAAGTTTATAATTAAATTTATAATTAAATTAATATATAATTAATTGATATTATATATAAAATTAAATTAATAGTAATATATTTTATAAAAATTATATAAATATAATTAATAGTAATTTTATTTAATATAATTTAAAAAATAAACTTCAATATGTTTTAATTATAATGAATTTTAATAACAAATTTTAATATATAAGTTGGATATATTAATCTTTTTCTGGCCTAAAAAATTGATTATTGTTATTTATATAATTTATAAGGTATTATAATTTATTTATTAATATTTTAATTTTTCTTAACATTTTAATATTAATATTTTTCATAGGAATAGATATTTAACATGATAAACTAATATTTATCTATTATAATGAAAAAAAGAATTATTTTACATATATTAATAATTGTATATTTATATATATAAAAAAATTTAATTTTCTTTTTTTATTTTTTTATATTTATTATAATTTTTAATAAATTTTTATAATTTTTTTTTTTAATTTACCTTTTATTTGAATATTTCTTTCAATTTTGGGAAAAAAATTCACCATTTTAATTTTAACCTCTCTTTTTTTTATATACTTTTTTCATCCAACTCTGCATATGTAAAGAAAAAAAACAGAATATTTATGTAACTTTTTGTTTTTTTTATTTTTGGGGAATTTTTTTTTTAAAAGGTTTGGGGTAAACTAAAAAATAAAGTAAATTAAAAGTCCCTTTTTTTAAAAAAAAAAAAACTGGGTTTTTTTACCCAATTTTGAATCGAAAAAAGGGTTGGGGAAAATGAATTAATAAACCCAAAAAAAAAAAAACCTTTGAAAAAAAGTAGAAAAATTAAATCTTTATTTTTTTTTTTTTTTTTTTTTTTTTTTTTTGGGTAATAAAACGAGCTTTTTGGAAAAGAGGGTTTTTTATGCCCTTTTCTGGGAACAAAGGCCCCCCACATTAATAGAAAGATAAAGCAATTCTTCCCCCCAAAAGAAAAAGTTCCGGGAAACAAATAAGTTTTAAGGAAAAGCCTGAAAAGAAAAGAAAAATTGTTCAAATAATAATAAGAAAAGGAAAAATAAAAAATGGGTCACGCCCCGGGGCCCCCAATTAATTTATACAGTATCCCAATGTTTTGAAAAATGGTTTAATATGCATAATTTCTTCATTCAAAATTGTAGTTTCTCTTGGTACTGCGCGAAAACCTAAAATTTGGTTGTTAGCAGATTTCGCGATTTACAGATTAAAAGGTGGAATTTTGAAAAAAAAAACAAACCTTCCCCCAAAGGGGATTTCACTTTTTTTAGGAAAGAAAACCCACCTTTTTTAAAAATTAGCCGAAAAAAAAAACTTTGGAAAATAAAATTTAAATTAGAAGCCATTTAAACTTTTTGGGTGGGGATAAAAAAGCGGGACCCCAAGCGAACCAAACCCCGAAACCAAGCACCCAAAAGCGGGGGGGGAAACCCCGGCGAAACCCAATTGGAACGTCAATTTGAACCAAAAATGGACCAAAAAAAGTCGAAAACCCCCAAGCGGGACCAAAGCCTGAAAAAACCCCCAGCCGGGGGGGACCCCCCAGCCCGACCCCCCCCCCAGCGGGGAAACCCAAGCCCCCGGGACCCCAAGCCCCGAACCCCCCAAAGCGGAAACCAAGCGGGAACCAGGCCGAAAAAAAAACCAAAAGCCGAAAAAACCAACCCGACTGCGGAAAACCCAAAGCCCCCCCCGGGGACCAAAGCCGACCCAGCCCCGAAAAACCAGGCCCGGGAACCAGCGGGACCCCAAGCGGACCCCCCAGCGGGAACCCCCCCCAGCGGGAAACAGTTAAAGTTCAAAGCCGGACCCCAGCCAATCCAGCCCAAATACGCCCCGAGGACCCCAAGCGAACCCAGCCGGGCTTAAGTCCCGGAAAAAGAAATTTTGGGCCCGAAATTATTTAACCAAATTTTTTTTTTTTTATTTTAAATTGCTAATTTTTTTTCTAAACCAAAGGTATTTAAATTTTGTAATATTTTAATATTAATTATTATATTATTTAAATAATAAATAATTATATATAATATTAATAATATATATATTATAAATATATAGTAAAATTAAAATTAATTAAAAATTATAATATTTAATCAATGATAATATATATATATAATTATATATATTTATATATATAATTATAAATTAATATATATATTTATATAATTATATATAATATATAATATATATTATTTATTTTAATAAAATAATATAATCTTATATTTGTTATTTATATTCATACATACATAATTATAATATAATAAATTTATAATAAATATTTATAGTTATATAATGATTATTTTTATATTATAATCAAAATATAATATATAATATATTTTAATAATATAATATGATTAAAAATTATATATGAATTATCTATATTAAATAAACAAAATAAAATTAAAATATAAAATAAATATTATAATAATATTTAATTGAATATTTTATGAAAAATATGTTTTAAATAATTATAAATAAATATTATATATATATATATAAATAAATTATATTATTATAGTCATATAATATAAAATGGTATTTAAATATTAATAAATAATTAAGTATATAATATTTAATTTTATTTTAATTATTATTATTTAATTTTGGTTAAAATTTTTTTTTTAAACATTTTTTTTTTAATCGCAATATTTATTTTTATATTTTTCTATGGTACAGAACAAAGACCTACTCCTGAAACAAATATTTAATTATGTTACCTTGTTCTGTTGTTTTTTTAACTTCTTTACTTAAAAACAATTTAAAAGTAAACTTATTAAAACTTTTAAAAAAAAATCCATTTTAAAAATAGGGAAAAATTGTTTTCAGAGGAGGAATAGGAAAAAAAATAATTTAAATAGAATAAATAAACACTAAACTTATAGAACAAAAGTCAGAACATTTTAATCTTTTTTTATTTTTTTTTTTTTTTTTAATAAAACGAGATTATGAATAAAAAGAAGGTTTTTTTATTATGCCACAGATGCTAAAAAAAAGCCAAATATTAAGAAAATAGCCAATTTTTTCCCCAGAAAACCCCGAAAAACCAAGAAAAAAGGTTTATTTAAGAAAAACCTGAAAAAAAGAAAGAATTTGGTTTTCCAAAATCTAAGATTAAATTGGTTCGGCTTTCCAAAATTTTTTAAAGGTTCCATCATCCGAAATATAAATTTAAATCGATCCCAAAAATTTTTTAAAATCATTTGAAAAGAAACTTTCGTTTAAAGGTAAAAAAAAAACTTAAAAATGGTTCGTGGACTGGTTCCAGATTTTTGGAAAGGTTTTGGGAAAAAAATTTTGGAAAAACAACTCCCAAAGGAAAATTCCCAACTTTTTTGGAAATCGACTCCCTTAAAATTGAATAAAGAATTGTGATATTTTTGGCAAATTAACGTTAAAAAATAAGAACAATTAAATTTTGAAAATTTCAAAGCGAAACCCAGCGGAAACCGAAGCCCCCGACCCCCAGCGGGGGACCAGCCCCGGAGCCCCCCCTGCCCGGGGGAACCAGCGGACCCAAGCCGGACCAGCCCGGACCCCCCAAAGCCCCGGACCAAAGCGGGGGACCAGCCGGACCAGCCGAACCAGGCCGGAACCCCCCCCAGCCCCCCGACCCCCTAAAGAGACCCAGCGGAAAAAACACCCCAAGCGGGGACCAGCGGGGACCCCAGCCCGAACAAAGCGACCCAAGCGGAACCCCAAACCGGGGACCCCCCCAGCGGGACCAAAAAGGCCGGGAACCGACCGAAACCAGCGGGGGGAACCATAGCCGGGACCAATTGAAAAAACCAATTGGGGACCAAGCGACCCCAATATGAAACCCAAATGGACCCAAAGCGAAACCAAGCCCGGGGGAACACCCCCCCAGCGGGGAAACCTAAGCCCGGGGACCCCCCAGCGAACCCAGCGACCCCAGGCGGAACCAGCCCGGCACCCAGCCGACCAGCGACCCAAGGCCACCCCAGAGGACATAAAAAAACCCGAACCAAAAGCCCTGGACCCAAGCCCCCGGGGACAAGCCGAAAACCAAAATCCGAACCTAAGCGAACCCAGCCCCCCGAAACCCAAGTGAACCAGGCGGGGGAACCAAAAGCCCGGAACCCCAAGCGGGAACCAACAGCGGTGACACCAAAGTAATTCCCCAGCGACCCCAGCATCCCAGCAAAAACCAGCAAAAAAAACCCCAAGCCCGACCCAAAGGCGTGGGACTAGTCCCGGAAAAAGGAAAAATTTTTGGCGAATTTATTTAACCAAAATTTTTTTTTATTTTTTTGGCCCCCTAAATTTTTTCATCTAGCGTGATAAAAAGAAATTTATTATATTATGATAATTCACGAGATATTTTAACACCTTTTATTCTATTATACTGTCAAATCTTTATAACAAATATATAATAATAATATATAATATATTTATTAATTTATATATATAATATAAATAATAATAAATAAATATAATATAATATATAATTAATTATATAATATATTATATTTAAATAAAATATTATAATAATATTAATATAATTTTACTATATATAATATTATATAAAATTAATAATATATAATATTATTAATTATTAATATATAATCTTAATATAATATATATATATATTAATATAGAAATTGTATGAACATTAATTTCTATTAAAGTTAATCTAAAAATTAATAAATGACACAATTATATAATAAATATAATAATATATAATTATATATATAATTAATATATATAATATTTAATAATATTATATATATTATAACTATAAATATATTAAATTATTTTTATTAATTATATAATTATTAATTAATATATATTTTTAAATTTTCTCATACATCATTTTATTTTACTTTTTTTTAATAAAAAAATATTTTTTTTTAAATTTTTTTTTTCCCCCCAATTTTGCATTATCTTCCTAGGAAAAACAAAGAAATATTTTTTAACCCTTTTGTTTTTTTTTAAATTTTTGGAAATTGGTTACATGAATGTTAAATCTTAAAGGTTAAAATGAAGATCCGGACTTTTAAAAAAACACAATTTTTTTTTTTTGAAATTTTCTATGATCAACATAAGGGGTTTTCCGTACTTTTCATTTATTAAAAATACTTTTTTTTGAAAAAAAACTTACATAAAAAAAAAAATATTCTTTTAAAAATTTTTTTTTTTAATAATAAAAATTAAAAACAATCCA
This sequence comes from Trachelipus rathkii, assembly GCA_015478945.1. Taxonomy (NCBI): domain Eukaryota; kingdom Metazoa; phylum Arthropoda; class Malacostraca; order Isopoda; family Trachelipodidae; genus Trachelipus; species Trachelipus rathkii. The sequence goes on from JABUQX010029726.1 coordinate 56,612, forward strand.
AAAAAAAATTTCTTTTTTAAAAAAGGCTATGTTTTTCAAAGCAATAAAATTTAAGAATAGGCCATTTTTTCCCAGAAAAAACCCCAAAAGAAAACCAAAAGGTTTTAAGAAAAAATTTTGAAAAAGGAAATTTGTTGGGAAAAAAATACCCAACCTGGAATTGCGCGTGGCCAATTAGTTTCCCGCCGCATGTTCCCGCGATGTTTTTGAAAAAAAATTGAAATTTCAAAAAAACCATAATCATTGGGAAAAAAGAATTATTCCCCGTTTGCAAACATTGATTCATCAACCTATACCACTTTGCCTACGCCACCAATTTTCCAAGAATTAGTAAAACATTCTTCAACACCAATTAAAAGGAAAAATCAAACTTTTTTAAGATGAATTTTTCCCCCCTTTTTTTTAAAAAAGGGGAGGTGCAAACTATCAATCTTTGGAAAATTACTGTTAAATAGAAGCCAAAAAAAAAAAAAATTAAAAACTTTGTAAATTTCAAAGCCGGGAACCCCCAAGCCGAACCCCCAGCGAACCCAAACCCCACGGCCGGACCCAAGCCGACCCAGAGCCGGGGGGGGGAACCCAGCCGAAAACCCCCCCAGCGGGCAGCCGAAAACCCCAGCCGGGACCCCAGAGCGGGAAAACCAGCCGGACCACGGACCCAAAACGACCAAAGCGAACCAAGGCCCGGGAACCAAGTTTGACCCCAGCGGACCAAAAGCCGGGGGGACCACGGAACCCCCAAGCCCCGGGACCCCCACGGAACCAGCGGACCCCCAAAGCGGGACCAGTGGGGGAATTCAGTGACCAGCGAAAAAAACCCCCAGCCGGAACCCGCGGGAAAACCCCAGCGGACCCCCCAAAAAGGCCACCGACCCCCCCCAGCCCGGGGGACAGCGGGGGGAAACCCACCCGAACCCCAGCCGTGGGACCAGCGGGACCCAACCGACCCAAGGCCCGGACCAGCGAACCCCCCCAAAAAGCCCCGGAACACCGACCAGCCGAACCAAAGCCGGAAATCAGCCCGGCCAAGTTTTGGAACCCAGCCCGGAACCCCAGCCGAACCAGCGGGACCCAGCCGGCCAGGCCGGGACCCCAGCGGACCCAAGCGGGACCCCAGCGGGAACCAGCCCCGACAAGCGGGGGGGAACCCAGCCCGACCCCAAAGCGGTGACCCGCCGGGACCAGCCCCGGACCCCAGCCGGGGAACCCAGCGGGGGAATACCGTTCATATCTAAACCAAATGGAGCCGAGAAATGAAAATTGCGGAGACAAAAGAAAAAACTTTTTTTTTTTTTTAGTCTTGGGGCCATACTGAATTTTTAAAACCCATTTTTTTTTTTTTTAGGAAATTTATTTTTTGCTTTAAATTATTTTTTTCGCGCCATTTTCCCCGCCATTTTTTTCTTCTTTATATATTATTTTCCCTAAATTTAAGAAATAATATTAAAATAATTTTGTATATATATATAATTTATTATATATATAATAAAATATTAATTATATAATAAAATAATATAAAAGTTATTAATATTAATATATTATAATTAATATAGTAATTATTTTTATAATATTTATAATAATAAAATATAAATTATGTTTTTAAATATTATTAATTATATTAATATATATATATTAATATTCTTTAATTAATTATTTGCAGATTAAAATGACGAAGCATTATGAAATATTACAATGATAATGTTATTATTAAATTAAAATATATTATATACATTATTTATTAGTTATTTGTAATATTTATATTAATTTATATTAATATATATATTCTTTTATTTAAACATTAAATTTTAAAATTAAAATATGTTTTTAAAATATAATAATAAAATATTATATAAAATGAAAATTTATAATTTATTAATAATTAATAATATAATATATTTATAATAGTAAATAAATTATATTAATTATATATACAATTTATATATATAAATTAATATAAATTACTGTTAAAATAAATATATTTTATTATACTACGCAGCTGGTAATTATATTTTTTTTTTATATTTTTATAATGTTTATATTTTTTTTTTCCCTTTTAAATTTTTTAATAAAATTTTTTTTAATATTTTTTTAATTTACAAATAAATAATAAATTTTTTTTCCTTTTTAAAAAAATTTTTTGTAAGGACCAAAGTAAGTGTTATAAAAAAAGCACAAAAGGAATTTAATTAGATTCTTCGGAGAGTTTATCTTAGGATTTTTTGAGTTAGTTTTTGACAGTAAATCTAAAAAAAAAAACTATTTCCTAGTTCATAAACTTTTCAAAAAAAAAAAACCCTGGTTTTTTTGCAACCCTGATTTGGCCAAAGGGTTTTGACAGTAATTATCTTAAAAAAAAAACATTATTTTGAAAAGTAATAAATTTTTAAAATCTTTATTTTTTTTTTTTTTTTTTTTTTGTAATTAAGAAACGTATTTTTTTTTGGAAAAGAAGGTTGGTTCTGCAATAAGAATAAATGCGGCAACAACAAAATAAGGCATTTCAGACAGTCGAAGCAAAATAAAGTTAGAACTGAAAAAAAACAAGGAAGAATTTCATTAATATTTTTCAATCCTTTTAAGAGGATTTTTAATTCGGTCGACGCTATTTTTAAGGTTTCCTCCAACCATAATCCCAATGTTTGATGATCAAAACCCCTTTAATCATTGAAAGAAAAATTAATCCCGTTGCCCCAGTAAAAAACAAATGGGGGTGGGTAAAGCTTCCAAGATTAAAAATACCAAGTGGGGGGGAAAAAAAAAATTTTTGATACCCCGGTTCAAAAGGAAAAAAAATCAACTTTCATTCAATACAATCAACACACATTACTTCCGCACCATTAAAATATAAGCAAAAATTATAATAAAAACATTGGAAAAATAACTTTTTTTATATGAAGGCCCATTTTTTCTTTTTTGGTGTCAAGCCCCCGGACCAGCAGGACCCAAAAAAAAGCCCCGACCCCAGCGGAAAAACCCCAGGCCCGGGAACCAAAGCCGGGGGGCCCCAGCGAAAACCCAAATGAAAAAAAAAACCCCCCAAATTTTTGAAAAAAACCCCAATGACCCCAGCCCCGACCAGCGGGAACCCCCAAACCGGACCCCAGCGGGACAGCCCGACCCAAAAGCCCGGACCCCAGCCGACCAGCCCCGGGGAACCCAAGCCCGAACCCAGCCCCGGGGGACCCAGCCCGAACCCCCAAAGGTCCCGACCCCAAAACCGACCTAGCGACCAAGCCGGGACAAGCGACCCAAAGCGAACCAGCCCGGACCAGCGGGACCCGCGAACCCCCCAGCGACCGCCACCCCCGGGGACCCAAGCGGGGACCCCAGTTTAAAAAACAGCCGGGGACAGCCCAAAATTCGCCCAAAAACCACAAAAAAACCACAAGCCCGACCTAAGCTGAACCCCCCCCTAAAGTCCCCCCCGGAAAGAAAAATTTTTTTGGCGGAAAATTAAAAAATTTTAACCATTTTTTTTTTATGTTTATTATTTGCCCCCCCCTTTTTAATTTTTTTTCCTAACCAAAGAATTAATAATATTAAATTTATTTATTATAAAATTATTTATATAGTTTATAAAAGTAAAACAGGAGAGTATCATAGAAATATCTAGTATTTAATAGATTAAAAATATTATAAGATTTGATGTAAGATTATAATGTCTATCGAATAGGCTTATTAATAATAATATTTAATAATAAATGTTTACATAGAGATTTAATAGACTACTGATATTTTGATGTAATATTTATATTATAATATAAATATAATATTAATTATTATATAATAATTAAAATATTAACATTTAAATTAAATATATATAAGTTTCTTTATAATATTTAATTTATTAATAAATAAAATTTAATATTTTTAAATAAAAATATATATAATTATATAGTATAATATAAATTATTTATATATTTTATTATTTTATTATAAATTAATTAATTATATATATTATATAAAATTATTATAAATATAATTAATAAATTAAAATTATAATATAAATTATAAATTATATATTATAAAATAATTAATATAAATAATAATATTTTTATAAAATATTTAATAATATATA
>JABUQX010029727.1:0-7500 GCA_015478945.1 Trachelipus rathkii
TGTGCATTCTCATTTTCACATGTTTATTTATTTGCTTATTGTTATTTATCCAAGATTGTCATGCTTTTAATTAGTTTTAATTATTTATACTATTCGAAATTATTGTATGCGTGAGATTGCGAGTTAGTTTTAATCTTGTTTAGTATATACGATCGCTGTGTGTGTAGGTGTGAGTGAGTGTGGTGTGCGCGTGCGTGTGTATGTGGATTGAGTATAACTGTAATTAAGTTTTAACTATTAGTAATTACTGTGTGTGTGTGGAGTTTGTGGTTGTTGTCTGTGTGTGTGTGTGTGTGAGTGTGGTGCTTTCGTATGAACTGTCAGAGTAGATGTAGGGGTGGGCGCAGGCGGTGGTTTCCATTGACTTGCCGACTTGGCGTGCCTACGTGCTAACCAGGATCTTGGAATATCACCTTTCTAACTCTCAGCCTAACATTTTATTATTGTCTGAGACCGGCTGGCCAGGTATTCTTTTTCAAATAAACTTAATATCTCCAACTATAACTTTTTCTATAATTTCGCCTGAATGGTGGAGTCTGTGCCTATATAAACATAAACACTCCCTGTAACACGTCTTGACGAATCTTGCATCTCCTAACTTCGATGTTCATGGCTTTCCTCCTCCTCCCTACTCACTATCATTATTTCTGTGTTTCTGCTACTGCTCCCTAATGGAACATAGATTTTTACGTTCTTTTTGACTATCTTACTACTTCTCATAAGACTGTTACTTCTTCCGCATCAAATGCCAAGGACTCTATTTAGAGGATTTCAACGTACACCCCACTGAGTGGTTGGGTTCCTCATACTGATGCAGGGTTGGGAGGAGGCCAAAACACTCAGTATCCTCAACGATCTGGAACAGTCAATTAAGGAGAACCACACATATCCCAGTTCGACCTAACCAATTCTTAACACGCTTGACTTATGTTCACCACTACTCCTTTCTCGTTATAAATACACCATTCCTTTCCCCTATTGGTAACTCTGACCACAATCTAATAAGCTCTTAATTTAATACTTTTTCTCCAGCACCTCCACCATACTCCAAGCCTAATTTCTAGCACTTTAATCGGGCTTGTTGGGTGGCATTGCGTCGTTTTTTGTTTAACTACTCTTTGAATGAATCCTGCTTTAACTCGGAGGATGCTTCGGTAACTACTGAAAAGGTATTGGCCGTAATCGCCGAAGGAAAGGAACAGGTTCATTCCATTTTCAACTAAATCTTTTTCTCCTCAAAAATCCATGGTTCGAGGAGCTTGTTCTCGCGCCATTCCAGGAGAGAGACATTGCGTATCGGCATGGACAAACCTCGTTCTCGCTAATGCATCTTACTAATTTCATTATGTTCGGAAATCGTTGCAGGGTTACTAATCCGTCAGGCTAATCGCGCTTTCATTAAAAGAAGTGCGCCAACCTGCTGGTTCTCCTACTGATAAAATTTCTGGCCTCTTGCCAAAACATCTCCAACAACTTTTTGTAACTCTGCCTTTCCTCCCCTTATTCGCTCTGACGGTTCTGTTCTGACTTTCCCTCTGAAAACTCTAATCTCTTGGCCTTCCTTTTTTCAACTTATTCTACCCTGGACGATTCTGGCATCTCCTTCTACTCCTTCTCCTCTCAGTTGTCCTATGCCTTACTGTGATCACAGATGATCGTGTGCATGAGATCCTGAGAATCCTGATCGCCAGGAGAGCTATGGCCGGATGGCAATTCCTCCCTTTTTAAGGTGGTGTGCTCTGAATGGCGCCTGTCTTGTTCACTCCTACTCTCTATGTCTTAACACTAATACTTTTGCTCAGTGCTGGAAGCGCGCTTTTGTTCAATCGATCCCGAAAAAAGGTAGCCGTTCTGATCCTTCAAACTATCGCCCTATAGCTCTCACTTGTAATTCTATCTAAGAATCTTGAAACTCTTCTTAACTCTCTTTTCCTGGATCATCTTGGAGTCTCATTCCCTTCTTCAGATCATCAGTATGGCTTCCGACGTTCGAGGTCAACTGTGACATACTTTCCTATCTCATTAATTTATGGTCTTCTGCCCTTCGGGACTATGGGGAGACTTGCGGGTGGCGCTTGACATATCCAAAGATTTTGACCGGGTATATGGCACGCGTCGCTACTTTCGAAGCTCCCTTCCTTTGGTTTCTCCTTTTCTTTGCTTACTTATGTCTAGTTTCTCTCTGATCGCTCCATAATCAGCACTCGCTGATGGAGGCGTCCTCTCCTCCTTTCCTGTTAATTGTGGTGTTCCTCAAGGTTCTGTTTATCTCCAACTTTAATTCCTACTTTTCACATCAACGATCTCCTTGTGTACTTCAAACTTCTGTTCACTCTACGCTCGATGACTCATACTCTCCATTCTTCTACTTATTTTCAAATCTGATCCCTCTTTTGCATCTAGAACTGCCTCTCGTCTTCTGCTTTCTGATTCTATTCTTGCCGACTGGATGGGATTTTCCGTTGGGGTCACAGCAAACTTATGTAATCCAACTCTTTAAACTCTCAACTTCTTCATATCTCCTTCTCAAAAACACCTCTCACTTATCATATCCTCTTCTATGGTTTCATATTCTCACTCGTGAATACAATAGACACTCTTTGTCTCAAACATAAACAGCAATGTCTTGGAACCTCATATTAACAAAGGATTGCTAAGGGGCCTCAGGAAGGCTGGGAGTTCTGTGTCAGGTTGCGGGAATTTTTTGCCTCTGAACAGTTACTTCCAGTTATGATAAGGGCCTTATTCGCCCTTGTTAGGAGTACTGCTCACATATCTGGGGGGCTTCAGCCTCACCCATCTAATTTGGATATGGTTGAGTCTAAAGCAAAGAGACTAATAAACTGTTCTCTACTTTTCAAACTCCCTTTACCCTCTATCTCTGCGACGTTACGTGCGCACTATCTCTTTTCTATAGGTATTACGTGCAAGTACTCGGGGGAGCTGACCTCTCGCATTCAACCACCCTGCGTCGCCCTCGTATCACAAGGAGTGCTTTGCTCTCGCATGAATGTTGCGTGAGTATTGAAAACCCTAGACCACCTGTTCGTCGTGGTGCCTCTTTCTTTCCAGCTCCTTCTGTTCTGTGGAACTCTTTGCCTCCTTCTGTTTTTCCTAACTGTATTTAATCTTCCCCTTTTTAAAGCCACGTCTGCACTCACCTGAGAGATTTGTATTAAGGTTGGGATTAGGTGGGTTTCTATGTTTTATCTTCTGCCCCCTCCTTGAAAAGGCCCAGCCCGTGAGTGGTTGTTGACTGTAATATTATATATATATATATATATATATATACTAATATATAATATATATATATATATATATAATATTATATATATATATCTATATATATATATATATATATATATATATTATATATATATATATATATATATATATATATATATATATACTCATATATAGTATATATCTATATATATGTGTGTTGTGTGTGTGTGTGTGTGTCTGTTGTCTGTGGTGTCTGTGTGTCTGTGTAATGTGTGTGTGCAGCAGGATTTGACTTAGGAGGCAGCAAAGATTGAGTGATGTTATGTCCCTGCTCCGCTGATCAATTACTCATAGACGGCGTGGATTGGTTAAACCTCCAGATTTTTTCCTTTCAAAGGCTAATAAAAAAATATCATAGAATAAAAGTTATATCGGTGTATAAAATAAATAAAATACAAAGAGTACAACAGTTTTAATTAAACAATTTTTATAACAATAAAAAAAATTATTTATTGAGAGACGTAAAGTAATAATTTATGGGGGTTGGGCGAGTACTGAGTCTGAGTGGTAACGAATATTTCAAATCTCAAACAGCATTTAGACGCCTTGGATTTTCCAGCGAATTTCGCAGTTACATTTGTTTTTCCAATTCGTTCATTTTTTACTTACCTATTTTTTACTACTTACATTCTATGAATACGCATCCTACATAAGTCCATTAAGCCTGTCTTCGTTAATTGTGTGTTTCATAGCCAAGTATTTACTCTTCAAGAGTGCTAAAAGACCTTTCAATGGCAACTTTTTAACACGGTAGCTACCAGTTCAATTAATCAGACTAGGTTTTTAATTTTGAGGAAAAGAGGGAGATTGGCTTCCTTTAATGACTTCATAAGTTCCAGTCTTTCAACTTTGCTTTCCATTTTTTATCCCAGCACTCCATGAATTCCAAAGACATTGATTTGAATTTCTTAAGAGTAACATTTTAGTATTATAACCAATTGGTGTGCATTAGATAGGCTACAGGTGAATAAAAGCTGTTTTTATGGAACTTTGCTTCCAAAAATTACTAGTGATTGAAAAAAAATTTAATCGCTTTAAATACGTCTCTGACTTAGCATGTTCATCCCTCTTCTTAACAGCATTAGCTTCAGGTTTCGAGAATGATTTCGGGAGTTCCTTAGTTTGCATAGCTCGGCCAACCCCGCAGTTCATGGTATGCTAATTTCTAATCCTAAACCACAAAATCAATGGCTCGCCATAAACTCAGAATGTAAAAGAGGAAATAGGGAAAAAGTATCAGGAAATGCTAATCGTGACTGTCAGAAATGAGGTTCGAGCAAATATATATCTCAAGACCTAAACGAAGTAATAGGATTTGGCTGGAGTTAGCAGTCCAGATGACTTTTTTGAAAACGAGAGTTTTCATCTACATCACACGCGTCATTAAATAAAGATGAGATGAAATAGAAGTGCTTAAATACCTTACGGATAACAACAGATCCCTAGAGTCACTTAATAGGTATCCTTGTGTTACAAAAGTCTTTTTGCACTACAATACTCCACTACCTTCATCGGCCCCTGGAGAAAGGTTATTCAGCTTTGCGGTTCACATTCACTCTCCAAAGAGATCCAAGCTATCTGATAATATGTTTGAAAGGCTAGTCATTCCTAAAGGTAATTCTTCATATTTGTAATGTTATTAATTAATTACTCTAAATAAAATCCTTATTCTTTCTTTTTTAATTTTATTTTATCTCTTTATGTTAAAGAAAATTATTATCATTTATTATTAAGCGATTAAATAAATAAAATAATCATATTATTATTATATTATTATTATATTATTATTATTATTTTATTATTATTATTATTAATTATTATTATTATTTATTTATTATTATTATATACTATTATTATTATTATTAATTATTATTATATTATTATTATTATTATTATTATTAATTACCTAACTTTGCAATACATTATTAATTGCCAATTTTTTATTATTTAATTACCATTACATTATTAATATCTAATAAATATCTACTCTTAATACTTTGCTACCAATAACTATCAAACAATTGTTGAAAGAAGATGATCGGCTAGCTAGGGTTCAAAGTGACGAACAATTGAGATAATCTTCTACGTTTATTAATAAAATAATAAATTATAAAAATTTTTAATATGGATAATATTGTATACTAAATTCCATAAATGTATATCATTTATTGCACTAAGTTACATATAATATGATGTAAACTTAAAATATGATAAAAATTTTAAAAATTGTGATATTTTATTATTCGGTCAATGATAGTAATGTAAATTGCAATTTTTGAATAAAAGTTTTAAAACCGTCTAGTTTAATCCAATGATTTTAATCTTCAGCCAGTAAATATGTATATGATCATGTACCAAAACTGTAAACTATTAATTAATTAACCCCGAAACTGACCGAAAGTAACGCGTTACATGTAACGGCGTTAACATGTTACGAGTAACGGTAACGCTTCAAAGAATTTTAAAATGTAACGATTAACGATAACGCTACCCCTTTTCTCTCAAGTAACGAGTAACGGTAACGCTAACCAATTTTATGTAACGATGCCCATCTCTGTATATATATATATATATATATTATATATATATATATATATTTATATTATATAGTATAATATAAACTATAATTATTATAAATATTATATTATAATATATATATAATTATATTAGTATATTATATATAAATATATTATATATATATAATATAATATATATATATATAGAATATATAATATATCATATATATATAATATATATATAATATTATCGTTTCAAAGTTCACACAGTTATATATATTAAAACCGAATTTAATAAAAATTTTCCTATTCTTTTATATACGTTGAAATTTTATTTTAAATGCTTTTCACAGAAAAAAAAATTGGTAAAAAATCTATTTTTCAGCCTTTTTTTTAGATAGAATTTTTTTTATTTAACAACTGGTTAGGTTAGGTTAGGTTAGGTTAGGTTAGGTTTAGGTTAGGTTAGGTTTAGGTTAGGTTAGGTTAGCTCGAAATGTTTCTATTCTTTTTATTTTTTTATTTTATTGAAAATCATTAAAATTGTAGTACTAACATACTATAAAAGCAAACGTGACTACGGTTCCGCCAGAAGTCTCTGCAAGCAATTCAGGTTTTTCCTATGATCGAGCAGAGCTCGCTAAATTTGCTATTTTTTTTACGTTGCTGTTTAATCACCGCACAAAAGGTCGAAAAATTACGTCTCTAATAATTAAATATTAATAGTAAAATAGAAATAAATAATAAATAGGCTTAAATTTAAATTATAAATTGTTTAGTTGTGAAGCTCTAATTTTAATTATTATTATTATTATTATTATTATTATTATATTATTAATTTATACTTATTATTATATATTATTATTTATTATTCTTATTAATTATTATTATTAATTATGATTATTAACCTATATATCTATATAATATATATATATAATATATATATATATATCTATATATATATATTATATATATATATATATATATATATATATATATATATATATATATATATATATATATATATATATATATATATATATGTGTGTGTGTGTGTGTGTGTGTGAGAGAGAGAGAGAAGAGAGAGAGAGAGAGAAGAGAGAGAGAGAGAGAAGAGAGAGAGAGAGAGAGAGAAGAGAGAGAGAGAGACAGAGAGAGAGAGAGAGAGAGAGAGAGAGAGACAGAGAGAGAGAGAGTGACGTGAGCCGAAACAATGCAGTTATACCTTATTTGGAATATGTACGTAGTGCTAGGTTGGGCTGAAATATTCTTTTACACTCTGGTGTTAATTAGCTATTCCTTTTTTCACCTCGTTTACATGGAGGATATCTAACGTATTATTGATCATGTACTGAAGTGATGTGTGAAACACGTCCGTGGAACACAACATCTCCTACCTACACATACCCCAAAGATGTCTGGGCACTCCGATATCATACCTAACTTTGATCCTTCCTGCAATTATCCTCATTTCTTATCTTCAGAATAATATTGCTCAAGTGTACGCAACAATTTTATATATTCTTATATCTCTGATTAAGATTAGCAGAAATTTCCACCTTGTGGCTTAGGCTACCTTTCTAATCAACGACTAACTTCATTTGTTGTTCTGTTCATTTATCTCCCGACTATACTGACTTTCATAAATTCTTCGACTTTAAAAAATGGAAGACTCACCTTCTCCTTCCTTTGAAGTCAT
>JABUQX010029727.1:17500-73241 GCA_015478945.1 Trachelipus rathkii
TGAGGAAAACAATAGTGGCCCCAGCACTGAACCCTGTGGGACACCACTCTTTCCCATGATGATTTATTCCCATTTAGTTGTACACACTGTTTTCTATTTCGCAACCACTCTTTAATCCAACCATGTACCACTCCACCTATACCACATTGCAATAACTTTTTCATCAGCCTTATGTGGGGAACCTTATCAAAAGCTTTACTAAAGTCTAAATATACAATATCAATTATTGTCCTCGTCTATTCATAATTTAGTAATGTATTCCATAAATTCTAAAAGGTTTGTCTGACATGACCTACCCTTTCTGAAACCATGCTGGGAGTCATACAATACCTTGTTATCTTCTAAATATTTCTCTATATGACCTTTCAGTAACTTTTCCAGAACCTTTAAAACCAGAGATGTTAAGCTAACTGGCCTATAATTTCCCAAATTTTCCTTACTACCTTTCTTATAAATAGGCACAACATATGTTGTTTTCCAGTCATCTGGTACCTCACCAAATGTTATAGGTCGCTTAAAAATCAAATACAGTGCCTTTGCAATGCTGGTACTACCCTCTTTCAGAATTCTACCATATATACCATCAGGGCCTGCAGCTTTACTTGGATCAATATGATCTAATAAACGTTTAATATCTTTTACATCAAATTCAAATTCTGTAAGTCTATTTGTTACATGCATACAAGAACTATTAGTCTCCAAACTATTATCTAATCTTTCCTCTGTAAACACTGAAGCAAAATAAGCATTGAAAATGTTGACCAACTCCTTATCTGAACTCACTAAATTTTCATCAATTTTAATTGGACCAATTGTCCTATTCTTACTTTTAAATTTATAAAAGCTAAAAAACTTTTCTTTTACTATTTCTTGCTAAATTAATTTCTGCCTCTCTCTTTGCCTTTCTTATTGACTGGTTAAGTTCATTTCTATTTTTCCTATAATTTTCTAAATCATCTTCCTTATTACTACCCTTGAATATTTTAAAACATCTACGCTTTTCATTAATTTTATCTCTTATCTCTATTCCACCAAACAGGTTTTCTCTTCGCCACCCTAATGGGTTTATCTTTAAAACATACTGACTGAATATTCATTAAAATTTGTTTAAAATGTTCCCACATGATAAAACAGTTTTGGTCTTTAAACTCTTTATCCCAGTCAGTTATACTAAGCATGTCTCGAAATTTGGTAAAATCGCCATTTCGGAAATCTATGATCTTTTCCTTATTAACTTGCAATTTGGGCCCAGATATCACATTCATATTAAATCTAATTATATTATGGTCACCAAGTCCTAAATTCTCCTCAACTCTAACTTCATCCACCATACTTTCATCATTAGTTAATATTAAGTCTAATAGTGCATCGTATCTTGTGGGTTCTTGGACCATCTGGGTCAAAAAGTTATCTAGTATACAATTTATGAATGCAGAACTACTACGGTCCATATTAGACAAGGAATCCCATTGAATGCCAGGAAAATTAAAATCACCCATTATGACCATACCTTTTTCTTTACTGTGGCATGCTGTCTCATTTCTTTCACAATTTCCGCATCTAATTCTTGACTCTGGCCAGGAGGTCTATAAAATGCCCCTATTCTATATGATTTATTGTATATAAGGATATCTACCCACACTGATTCAATATCATGATTAATTTTAAAGTCAGTCATTAGTATAGATTGAATATTGCTTTTAACATAAAGCGCCACACCACCACCCTTCTTTCCTCTACGCTGGTATAAATAAAGTGAATATCCCTCTATTTCATATTCCTGAAAGGAGTCTCCATATAATTCTTCATTAACCCATGCCTCAGTTATACAAATAATGTCTAGATTCTCATTTATGGTATAACTAATCAGCTCATCTTTTTTATTTCTAACATTTGATATTCGAAATGCTGTTATTTTTATTGCTATCATCCTTATTTAAACCTGTAACAACATTAGTTTTATTTATCTCCCCACTATTACAGTTACCATTGCTATTATTTGTATCCAGATTTAGCCCACCACCCCCAACTTTACCTAGTTTTTTGCTAAACAAGTCTCCAAACTGGTACTGAAAAGCTCAACACCTTTACGACTCAAGTGAACTCCATCTGCTGCAAAAAGATCTTTATCCAGAAATTCTCTCCACAAATCCAAAAACCTAATATTTTCTGAAAAACATAATTTCCTAACCCTTTCATTTACACCTAAAGCCCTACTCCCCCATTCCTGACCTGCACCTAACCTAGGTAAAATCCCAGAAATCATGCACCTTCTTCCACTAGCTTTCATCTTCTGAATCAATCTCCTATAATCTGCTATTAATTCTTCTGACCTTCTATGCCCTATATCATTTGTACCCACATGCACAATCACCTCTGAATCAACATTTGTAGAATCAATCTCTCTATCTATCCTATCCACGATATCACTCACTCTGGCACCTGGATAACATACTCTCAATCTCTCAATACTGTTTGGAACAAAAATTTACTTTGCCAGTTTATATATATATATATATATATTCTAGTGCAATAATATTGAAGGTGAGGTACCAAACTTAAATATCTTTTATCATATATATATATATATATATTTTATATATATATATATATATATATATATATATATATATATATATATATATATATATATATATATATATATATATATATATATATCCTTCTAATTATCGATCTATAGCACTCACTTGTATTCTATCTAAGATCTTTGAAACCCTTCTCAACTCTCATTTCTTAGATTATCTGGAATCTCATTCACTTCTTTCCGATCGCCAGTATGGTTTCGTAGCTGGAGGTCTATTGGCAATATACTTTCCTATCTTACTTATTTATGGTTTTCCGCCCTTAGGAACTACGGGGAGACTTGCGTGGTGGCGCTTGACATATCAAAAGCATTTGACCGGGTATGGCACGCGTCACTGCTCTCCAAGCTTTCCTCCTTTGGGTTTCCTCTTTCTCTTTGCGTACTTATGTCTAGTTTTCTTTCAAATTGCTCAATATCGGCTGTTGTTAATGGGGCGACTTCTTCTTCTTCTTTTTCTATCAATAGTGGTGTTCCTCAGGGTTCTGTCTTGTCTCCTACTTTATTCCTACTTTTCATTAATGATCTTCTCACCTGCACATGTAACTCTATCCACTCATATGCCGATGACTCGACCATTCATTCTTCAACTCATTTCAATTCTACTCCCTCTTTTACTTCTAGAATTGCCTCTCGTCTTAATCTTTCTGATTCTATTCTCGCTGATCTGGATAGAATTTCCAGGTGGGGTCGTCTCAACCTTGTGAAATTCAATTCTTAAAAACCCAACTTCTACAAATCTCCCTCTCTAAGACACCTTCTAACTTTCCTATCTCTTTCGACGGTTCTCTCGTCTCTCCTGTTGACAATATAAACATCCTTGGCCTTAACATAAACAAAAAAATGTCTTGGAAACCTCACATCACAACAGTTGCTAGGGCGGCCTCAAAGAAACTGGAAGTTCTGTTTAGACTGCGAGACTTTTTTCCTCTTCTCAGTTACTCCAGCTATACAAGGGTCTCATCCGCCCTTGTATGGAGTACTGCTCTCATATATGGGGGGGCTCTGGTTTCACCCGGCTTTTGTATAGGGTCAAATCAGAGGCCAATAGGCTTATAAACTGTTCTGTACTTTCCACTTCACTTGACCTTCTATCTTTGCGGCGCGATGTTGGGGCTTTATCTCTTTTCTATAGGTACCGCAGCGGCAGAATCTCGAGGGAACTTATCACTCGCTTATCACCACCTTTACGTCGCCCTAGTAGCACAAGGGGTGCTGTGTCAGCATATGAGTTTTGTGTTGATATTGGTGACTCCAGGCTAGTTCGCTGCGGTGCTTCCTTCTTTCCTGCCACCTCTGTTCTGTGGAATTCTCTCCCATCTTCTGTGTTTCCTGCTGAATTTAATCTCCCTCACTTCAAAGCTTGCGTCTGTGCTCATCTGCGTAATTTGCGTTAGTTGGTGAGCTTCTGAGACGTGCAACACCCCTCCTTGAATAGGGCTCTGCCCGTGAGTGGTGGTGACAACTGTAAAATATATATATATATATATATATATATATATATATATATATATATATATATATATATATATATATATATATATATATATATATATATATATATATTTATTTTACATTTCTATAAAATAAAAAAATAATAAATTTTTTATTTGTACTGTTAAAAAAATTAATCAAACACTGGAAAACAAATTAATAACTTTCAATATTTTAAACATGCGCAATATACGCATTTAATATTTGCGGATTAATGTTTCAAGAATGTGGATGCCGGCGGATGCGGATGGCAACAGCACTGATAGTGACGATGGTGGCTTTTCAGCAAATTTTTTGACTTCCTTTTTCAAAAAATGAGGGGGTCAAAAAGTTGTGTTTTGACTAGCGATTCACAATTATATTTACAAGAACTGGCAATTACATTGGTTTGCTTGGTAAATAGCTACTTCAAATTCGTGATATTTTCACGTTTCATGTAAAATTCGCAGCAAACTGTCTTCTCTAAAGAAGTGCCTTCTTATCATTATTTCTGTCTGTATTTCTGCTCTAAGGTTAAGAATATACTTATATTATACTATAACATCTGTAAAAAAATTTAATGCCACTCGTAAAAGTTTTTAAACTAGCAATACTCATTTGCAGCTGAGTGTCTTTTTATTAATTTTTATTAATATCATACAAATAGTGACATTTTCTTGTTTTTCTTTTTCCAGGCACGAATAGTTTCTTCCACTTGCAAAATCTGAAAATTCGGAACCATGGCTAGTAAAAGGAAGACAAGACTGGTAACTTCCACTCACATGAGTAACTTCATTGGAACTGGTCGAGAAATGCTGCCTTCTGAACTCCCAACTCTACGTGATGTTCTAAGATATGGGCTTCTGCTAAGAGAGCAGAGTGGAGAGAATGTCAGAAATTACCCAGCAGCCACTCTTGCAAAGGATATTTATCCAAAAGTGCTTGAAAAGTGGGAGCTAGCAAACAGTTGTTTTGTGGTGCCAATTTTAAATTCGAGAGTCACAGTCCTGAAGAAGATAGAAGAAAACTGGGAAAAGGCCAAAAACATATCACTTGGCAGAGGAAAACTGGAATTGAAAGAGGCTTTCATAGCAACGTTAGACAAGCTCTTTGACATCCTCAATTGCAAGTGTGAGATTAAGCTATGTTCAGAATTTGAGGGTCCATGTCCAGGTGGTGCTGACTGTAAACATGAAGTGCACATCTCCTGCTCTTGTTCTAAGGATATGAAGATCCCTGTCAAAGAACTAGTGTTTATTAATAGTTGGACAGCATCAAATTGGATTACCAGATCTACCTGAGCACAGAAGACAAATTAAAAAGCAGAAGAGGCAAGAAGATGAATTAAGAAGAATTTCTGAATATAAGCAGAAAAGGAAGGAAGAGTTAACATTACAACCAAATGAAGTTCTTTTCTCCGACGAAGATGAAGAGCCAACTGATGTTACAGATGAAGAATCTGAAGATCCTTTGCAAATTCCATGTGATGATTTTGATGTACCTTCTACTTCAAGTACAAGTCAGTATAATACATTACAATTGCGCAATGTTGCATTGCAAAGTATTAGGTATGGTGTCGGTCTACGTGCTACAGCTGCCATTACAACAGCTGCATTTTTGGATGCTGGATTAATTACTGAAGGAGACAGGAGACTTGTAGTTGATCACAATAAAGTAAAAAGGGCACAAGAAAAAGTCATGAAATCACTTGATGACGAATTTCATGCTCGATGCCGGATAGGCAATATTGAATGTATCTTCTTTGATGGACGCAAAGATTCCACTAAAGTTCTGTTACAAGCAGATAACTCAAGTCATCAGTTTCCAAGTATTGTGAAAGAAGAGCATTACACTGTTTGCAGTGAGCCAGGTGGAAGGTATCTTTGCCATTTTACTCCAGAGAAAGACTTAACGAAAAGGAAACCTGCTGAAGTTATTGCTAACCATCTTGTGGATTTCTTAAAGAAAAACAACATTGATAAAAGTTTGCAGGCTATTGGTGGTGACTCAACGAATGTTAACACTGGTTGGGAAGGAGGAGTCATGTATTGGGTTGAGGCAAAGCTGAATCGTAAACTCATCTGGTTGGTTTGTGCTCTTCATACTAATGAGCTACCTTTGCGGCACTTGATCACAGAGTTGGATGGAAAAACTTTGTCTAACAACAAGTGGAGTGGTAAGATTGGCAACATGCTTGATACTGCAACAGAACTAGAAATCAATCCCTCATTTGTCAGAATATCCTTTCCAGAGCCTTTGGTTCCATTGAGTGACACTGTTGTCAAAGATCTCTCTACAGATCAGGCTTATGGTTACAGGATAACTCAGGCCATAAGGACAGGTGTACTTCCAACTGATCTGGCATTATTAGAAATTGGTCCTGTAAGCCACTCTCGGTGGTTAACAACTGCAAATAGGATTTGTCGCATATGGGTTTCAAAACATGGCCTTAAAGGCAACAACTTGAAGACGTTACAACTGCTTGTGGAATACATTGTTGGCGTTTACAATCAAATCGAAATTCTCTTGGGTGGAAGGACCTCGCCACATTCTTTATCAATTGAAGCTCCTAAAATCTCAGAAGAAGGCAGTAGCAGATATTGTTTTGCCAACAATCCAACGTTCATCGTGGTTCGCATTTAGTGAAATGGTGCTTCAGACACTTTTATGCTCGGAAGACCAAGAAGAAAGGAAAGCAGGGGTCCAGAAGATAATTGAATTAAGGAATGAAGATGATGATACAC
The DNA here is from genome assembly GCA_015478945.1 of Trachelipus rathkii. Lineage (NCBI taxonomy): Eukaryota > Metazoa > Arthropoda > Malacostraca > Isopoda > Trachelipodidae > Trachelipus > Trachelipus rathkii. The sequence goes on from JABUQX010029727.1 coordinate 24,320, forward strand.
CAGGAGACCTATCTGTTCGGCCTAGGAAAGCACCTGCAGTAAATCCAAATGCAACTTCCCTTTTGGAACTGATAGACTGGTCAGAAAAAGTATATGAACCTCCACTTACTTGTAAACTCAAAATATCAGAAATAAGAAAGTTTGTTGAAGAGCCAATGCAAGTTCCAAAGTGGCCATGTCATGGACAGTCCATAGAGAGGTGTGTGAAACAAGTAACAGAGGCTTCTGGCAAAGTGTATACTCATGAGAAACGAGAAGGATTCATTAGAGGCCAGGAAGCAAGCAGAAGAATGATGTCTAGGAATGAATCGAAGCAAGATTTGATGAATATTGTTGGTTGAAGCTTTTTACATTTTTTACAATGTGTTTTCAGTGTTTGATAATAGAGACAAAATATAAATAAAATTGTTTGAGTTCATTAAACCACTTTTTGAGCAAATTTTCTTGGAGTTTATATTAAGTTATCCCTTTTTTCCGGAAATTTCAATATACATTATAATCAAGCGCAAATTTACCAAGGTAAATGTTTATGAATAAGGAAAAACCTTTTAAATTAGGATATTACACATCAAAAGGCACATTTTTGGACCCCCTCATTCACAAAAAAACACGAATTTTTATTTTTGCCTTCCAAATTGACACGCCCTATAATGCACATACATCACTAATATACTCTAGTATATATATATATATATATATATATATATATATATATATATATATATATATATATATATATATATATATATATATATATATATATATATATTATATATATATATATATATATATATATATATATATATATATATATATATATATAGTTAATATATATATAAATATATATATATATATATATGTATGTATAGTAAGGTTTTGAACACTAGAGCTGACCGGTCGTAAGCCTAACAATCAGGACTTCGGATCCGGAGCCGGTAAAAAATTTTGGGTCAAACTTCCACTGAGCAGCAAATTTCTTTTTCTCGGCTTTCAACCCTGTAAGCAATCATCTCTCTTTCTAAAATTTCTTTTACTCAGGAACGCAAACCAAGCAACATACGACTTTTGTATCCACGCACCACAATCGTATCTTCTCTACTCATCATCTACCTTGCTCCTTCTTCATCTACCCAGTTCTTTTTTCATTCTCCTAGTTCCTTTTTTTATCTAACTAGTTCTTCCCATGTTTCATTTTCTATTTTCATCTACCTAGTTATCTCTTGCATGGCACTAATTGTCACTTAAAAAAACTTTTGATCTTTTATCTTACTATAAAAAAGGGGGGAATTCTGTGTGCATTGTTTTTTATCGCATACTTATAAATCCAAATTCTTGTTGGAATGGAATTTTTAAAATTTGAACTCATAACTAAACATATTCATTTATTAAAAAACTTGTTAAAAAAAACAAAATTTTTAAATAATTTCATTTAAATTTAACCTTTAAACCCAACTGAAAATTATTCCAAATTAATTACCTTTTTCAGTATTTGAATTTTTTTAACTATTAAAAAAAAAAAAACTATAAATTCCCAATAACAAAAATACATTGGACTTATTTGCTACTTTAATAAAAGTGGTCATAAAGAGAAAATAGATTTAAGGAAGCGGTTAGGAACACCTACAAACATGGCACATTTTATTAAGAATTGCTACTTTAAGGCAGGGGACGGGGAACCAACAAGTTTGCAAAAAAAACAAAGGGAATTTTCGGACTCAGTGAATGATTATAAAAAGTAAACAAAAAAACTAAAAGTAAGATACAAGCATGTGATTTAAACCCGTATTTTACATAAGGTGAATAAAAAAATTTATAGATGAAAAATGGGAGAAAGTTAATTTTGCTGGTTACCATTACCAGTATAAAAAAGTTAAACTTACTCTATTCGGTAAATGTCAAAAAATAGCCACACTGGTGCCAGTTTGAAAAAAAAATTTTGCATTGCCTATAATAATATAACTAATTTGAACATAACTGTTATGTTAACCTTAAACCTGGTAAAGGTTTTTATCAAAAATTTTTCTTGTAAAAAAAACCATCATCCAAATTGGGAATTCGGTTAGATCCTTTGGAAAAGCTTTCACGTTGCTTTTTATCTCGGGTATATTGAACCACAAAAAGATTATTTTGAAAAAATTGGAAGATAACTGAAAATTTTCTATTAAAAATGAACAATTACTAGCCCTTTATTTTTTTATGGTTTCCACAATTTTACGTCTATACAATAATTATAATTAATTTTGCATTTGTGAACTTCAAAGATTTAAATAGGGGAATTTCTTTTTCATTTTCCATATTCACTTTCATTCAAAAAACTGGTAAAACGTAAAAATTAAAATTATACTTTATCTTTATAATCCACTTTGGATATGATGTTAATAAAAAATTCCAATAACCCCAAATGGGAAATTTGGATCCTTTGAGTTTTAAAAGTGGAGGGTAAAAGTTTCCCAAAAAAATCAGAAGTGGTAAGACAAGAAATTTAGCCATTTTAAATTTTTCAAAATCGATGTTTTTGGCGCTCTGTAAAAAAACCAAATTAATAATTTCATCTTTTGTATAAATTTTTTATACCAAAACAATAAATTTTACGTTTGGGGATGGGTCTGTAAAACAATCAAGACCGCAAGTTTGAAAATTTACCATTTCGGATGATGATTTATCAATACATGTTTTCTTAAAACTTATTAAAGCTTGGTATGTAAGTGATTTAGGAGCGCTTCAAAAATTATTTGGTTTCGGGCTTGATGAAGGGTCATAGGGCAACGCGTTGAAGATTAAAAGACAGTGCCTTTATTTCCTTGGTTTTCGAAAGTTTTTCATGTTTTTAGACCCACATAAAAAAGATTTAATTTTTTTGGAATTTGCGAAGAGGAAGAAAATTAAAAAAAGGGAGGATGGGAAAGGAAGGAAGTGGGGAAAGGGAATGGAAGGGAAAAAAGTCTCCCCGTAGTTCATAAGGGGGGAAAACCATGGTATTAGAATTTAAAAAATGGGTTTTGCTTTTATTTTTTCTACTTTATTTATAGGGGTCGGAAAAAAATTTTTGGAAACTTAATTGGGATAAACGGAATAGTACAATAGTTAGGGGAATGGACTTGTGGAAGTTGATTCCTGGATTCTTCCAAAGCTGCAAGGTGAGGACGTAAGCTTTCCTAAGGAAAGCAGAAAATGATGGCCAAAAAAGACAAAATTTCCGAACGAACAAATATGGCAAAACTTCTGGGGAACCACAAATTTTTTAAAAAAAAACACCAAGTGGGATTAAATAGAAGAAGAAAAAATTATTTAGATTTTATTATTTTAAGAGAAAAAATAACAAAAACTTTTAAAAAAAAAATAAAATTTATAACATAAATAGTAAGTGGAGAAAAATAAGAAAAGGTGAAAGGATGTAAGCGGCAAGGTTAAAAAGAAATGGAATTAGGAGGCCAAAGGGTTGAGGTAAGAGTTCAGCTGATTTTCTTTCCAGGAAGAAAATAATTTTGTTTAAGGGGACAGGAAAATTTAAATCTACCACGATTTTAAAAAAAAGAATTAATAAAAACCGATAATATATATATATCTGAATCTCTAGCCATGCCTCCAGGAAAATTTTCAGGAAAGAATGTAAAAGTTTTTGGGGCCAAGTTTTCAGAAATTTAAAGAAAATTAAAAACTTATAAAGTTTTATAATTTTTAAAAAAAGATCAAAAAATAAAGAGGGGAAATGTTAACTCCATTCCTTGCATTTGAAATTCTCCTTAGTTGTGCTTCTGGGGCAACTATTGGAGGAACTTACTCCCGACGAAAGAAAAACAATTTTTCAAGAAAAGGGACTATTTTCTTCCATGTTTTAAGGCAAGTTCCGAACTGTAAAAAGTTTAAAAACGTACCCAAAGGACGGGAAGGCTGGCGTCAGTCTTTGCGATATTTTACTTGAAAAAAAAGGAACAGGGGAATTAACAGGAATAATATTTTAATTTCAGGTGGGGGAATCAAAAAAGTTGGTTGAAGGCCATGATTTCACCAAGAAAAAAGAGGAAATTTTGGAAAGATTAAAAGAAGGGTTTATTTTAACCGTTAAGGGTTCATGCCAAAAAGGATCCCTTTTGGGATATGGAAGAAGGCCGGGGCCGGAGTCATCTTCTTGGTGGTTTTGTTATCAAAGGGCAAAGGAAAAAATTATTGAAGTTTATAATTCCACAGGCTGTAATTTGAGAAGTTTTAAAGGAGAAAAAGCCACTAACCGGCGGACAATTTGAAATTTTCAACCAAGATAATATTTTTTTAAAAGGAAAGAAAGGGAATTATGGAAGAAAAGTAAGGAGGAAGGCCTATTTTCGTTAAAAATAAGGGGGGAATATTTCAGTAGGGACGCCAAAACTATGGAACATGGGAAAAAACGGAGAGGCTGAATGTTTATTATAGGAAGCATTCACCTTTGGCTGTGAATGGGGAGGATAAAGACGGTAAGAGTAAGCAAAAGTTTGTTTACTCTTTTTTCAAAACTTTGCTTTTCGAAAAAATTTTTCTTGGAATTTCTGGTTATGAAAGAAAGAGGTGGGATTTTAATGGAAGAGAGGGTTGTTTTTAACAAAAAGTGGGAAAAATTTAGGGTAAATTGGTTAATGAGTTTTTATTTGCGAAAATTAATTATTTTAAAATTTGATCGTGCGCCAGAAACAAAAAATCGGGGGGCCAATTTTCCGTGGGCCGGGGGTCCCCACCCAAAAAAACCCTTTCTCTACCGGGAAAAATTATAACAAAGTTTACGAGGGGGGATAATGGTTGGGGGGGAAGGGTTTGGAAGGTTGGGAGTGATTATTTTTGTCATACCTCCTCATGGTTTAAGTTAAAGTATTATTTGTTTGTAGTATTTTTTACAGAAGTTTGAAAAAAATAGGGATGATTGCGTAATTTGTAACTTTATTAGTATGGGGGCTTTTTACTGCAGGAATTCTTTTCTATTTGGAATTTGGAATCTATTTTTTGAATGGAATTAGAGGGAGTTGAAATGCTGCAAATTTTTCGGGAAGATATTTAATTTTTTTTAGGTCCACATCCAATTAAAAATTTACCACCTATTTTAAAAATTTTGAAATAAGGGACGGCCACCTTGAGGGGTTTTTCGGGAGGTTTGAGGTATGGAGAACTCCTTGCATAAAACAAGCAATTTTCAAGCCCAAGTTGCCAGAATAAGAAGTTAAAAACGAATGGGTTTATGTTTTATTATTTAGAAAGTCGGAAAAAATGGAAATGTTTATGGGACTCCAATCCTTGCCATGGGAATCTTCCTTGGATGGCGTTTTTTCCTTGGCGGCCACTCTGAAGGGGAAATAATTCCTGACCAAAGCAAGATTATTATTTAAAAAAAAAAAAGACTGGAGGGTTTCACCCCACGTTAAAGCAGTTCCGGGAAATTTTTTAGAAAATTTTAAACCGTTTCCCAAGGGGCGAAGGCTGAGGGGCTTGTCCCTTGCAATGTAAATGTTAGGTATATAAAAGTTAAAGCAGAGAAACTCACAGAATTAAAATATTTTGGAATTCAGTTAAGAAACTTAAAAGGTATACGGGCATTGAACATTCCCACAAAGAAGAGGGAAATTTGAAGGTTAAAGAAAAGTTATAATTTTTACGGTTGGGTTCATTTCTCCAAACCGGATCTAAATTAGAAGTTAAGGTTGCCCAGTTCATTGGTTTCCCAGGGGCTTTATTAGGTAGGGAAGGTTTAATTTGGAAAGTTATGGGAAAAAAGCCCACTGAGCCGGGAAAACTAACAAAATTTCAAAAGGAATAATAATTTTAAATGGAAAATAGGAATATGAAAAAAAAAATCTAAAGGAAAAGGGGCCCTTTAAATTCGGAAAAAATAGAATATTTTCATGAAAATGGACCGCCCAAAATTAGGGGGGACATGGAGGAAAAAAAAACGTTTTGCTAAATGTCTATAAAAAAAGGCCTTCCCACCTTGTGGCCTGTTGATTAGGGAAAAATAAAAGGGCAAGGGTAAAGAGGGGGGCAAGGCCAGGGAAAATCAGTTTTTTACCTATCGGAAGTGTTCCCACACACCGGAAGTTTTTGTTATATGAAGAAGTTGGTGGGAATGGAAGGAAAAAAAGGTTGCGTTCAACCAAAGTTGAAAAAATTTAAGGTCAAAAAAAGATATGAATTATCAACTGAAATTCATTATTTAAAAAAAATGAAACGTTTGCGGGACAGGAAAACCAAAAACTGGGCAATTCCGTGGCGTCCCACCACTCCTCTTACCAGGGGAAAGATACCAAAAAAAAGGCACAGGGGGGGATGATGTTAAGGAAGTGGGAAGTTGAGTGGATATTTTTTTTTCAACACTCCTCTAATGGGTTAAATTTAAAAAAAGAGTTATATTTGTTTGGTTAGTTAGTTTCTCAAAGTCGAAAAAATAGGTAATTGCGGTAATTGTACTAAATTTTGGTGAGCTTAATGTAGGGGAGCTCTTTAACTTGCAAAGCTTATTAGCAAACCCTCTTAGTAAGGGGGAAAAATTTGTTGTTTGGAAATATTTGATGAAATGTCCTATCCCAAAAAATAGCTTTAAAGGATTTACATTATATAAAATTTTATTGGAAAAATTGTTATAAATACCAAACTTTCCAAATTACAGATGGTTTGTTAATAAAATTGGAGCGATAGCGGATTTTGAATTGGCGGTTGAGGTTGCAGACCCACATAAACAAAGGAAAATTTTAAATTGGGCGATGATATTCGTAACCGGGATTTTTTTCATACATTACCCTTTAAACCTTGAATAAATATTGATTTTCAAACAATTTTGAAGAAAAACTCATTTAAATTTAGTAGATCGTTACTTCCTTTCAAAGCGATTTTTCAAGTTCTTTTCTATTTGGATTTATTGCGGGGAATTTTCTGCAAAAAGGCAATTGAAAATTAAAAAGTTTGAGATTATTTTAAAATATGTTAGGCAAAATTCTGGAAGTCAATTAAGATTAAGACTTACCAAAATAAGCAAAGTTTCCTGTGGAATGCATCATATCACATTGGGAACTCGTTACTAAACCATATTCACCTTTATTTTTTAAACTTGTTAAAATTTAAATTATTATTTATATATTCATACCAAGCTTTAACTTTTACCCATTTTCCTTTACTAAGTTTCTTTAACATTTTCAGTATTCGCTTTTTTATTACTATAAACCAAAAGCATATTCACAAAATTACATGGGACTATTGCTACTTATCATAAACAGGTCGATAAAGTGGGAAATAGTTATTTATCGAGAGGTTATGTAGGCCACCACACTTACTAGGGCGGCACAAAAAACTTTATAAGTAAAGCTTACTTAAAAAGCCAGGACCTCGATGAGAATGTTTGGCCAATTAAAAAATGGGCAGAAACTTCCAGATGTCTGGAAATAGTTAATTTAGTAAAAAAAAATAAAAAAACTAGGATTAGTGTTTCAAAATCTTACTTTAACTTCAAAATTAATTTAGGTAAAAAATTTAACAAAATATAAAATGGGAAAAACGGCAGCCACGGGATTATTTTTGGCTAGGGCTTTACCTTAACAATTATAAAATTTTAAATTACTTTATACTCGCCACAACAGAAACTAAACCACCCAAACTGCCAGTTTTGAAAAATTTTATATGCCTATATAATAAAACTTATGATCACTTACTGTACGTTACCTTTTACCTGCTTTAAAGTTTTATTAAAATCTTGTAATAACATCATCAAATTAGGATCGTTAGATACTTTCAAAGCATTTTCAAGTTTCTCTTTATCTTCTGGGTTAGATGAATCTAAAAGATATTTTGAAAATTGGAAGCTTGAAAATTTCTATAAGACAATTCTGAAGGAACTTTTTTTCATGACATATTTACTCTTATACATATTATATTAATTTTACACTAGTGTAATTGAAGATTTAAATGCTCCCTTCATTACTAATATATTCACTTTATTAAAATTTGGAAAAACTTAATTAATTGCATTATCATTTATATCTTACTTTGCATTGATGTAATAAAATTTCCTAACATCCAAATGAAATTTGGATCCTTTGAAGTAAGTGGAGGTAAGTTTCCAAAATCTAATGGAGGCATATTAGGAGTTTTAAATTCAAATCCGAGTGAAGGTCGCTCTGTAAAAACAATTAATGTTTCTTAACAATAATGCTTTTGTATAAATTTTTAGGAAGCGCTGAAATTACTGGTCCATTTAGAAGAAGGTCTGAAACAACGCTGTGGAAGCTAAAAAAGTGTCCTTACCCTTGGATGTTTCTAAACAATAATGCTTTGGTATAAATTTTTTTTTTGATAAGTTATTGATACGTTTGGATGAAGGTCTTTAACAACGCTGTCGAAGCTAAAGCAGTGCACCCACCCTTAGTCGAAAGTGTTCATAGGTGTAGAACAGCATAAAAGATTTACTGAATTCTATTAGAGAAGAAAATAAAAGAGTCAGAGAGAAGTGGAAAAAGCGTTCCTTACAGAAACTATGCTGGTCATAAGGAACACGGTAATTAAAACTGAAATGTTTGCTTATTTTACTACTAAAGATAGATCCGAAAAATTTGAAACGTAATTAGGATAACGAAATAGTACAATACTTAGATGACTGTTAGTGGTTTCCTGATTTATCCACTGCGGCAATAAGCGTAAGCTTCCAAAGAAATGCTGAGAACGATAGACAAAGAATGAATATTTTACCAAGAAAGAGTGCAACTTCGGTATCACATGTTTTGAAAACCACAAGTGGGATACAATCAAAAATATTAGTTTTCTTATTATTTTAAGATATAAAATAACAACTTTAAGAAATTAAAATTAAACATAAATGAGTAAGTGAGAAATAGATAAGGTGTAAAGCTCTGGAATCTTTTAGTGTGGAATTAGAGGCAAATGTTTGAGAGAAGAGTTTTGCTGCTTTTCTTTCTAGGAAGATATAATTTTTTAGTGTCACGGACATTACATTTACACGATTTTAAAAAGTAATATACACCACCTGAGCTTCTGGAGTTTGAAGGCGTGAGAAACTCCTGAAGACAGCAACCATTCGGCCAGTTTCAGAATAAGAAATTAAACGGAAGTTTATAATTTAAAAAAAAAAGAATCAAAAGTGGAATGAATAACTCGAACCCTGCATTGAATCTCCTCGGTTGTGCGTTCTGGGCACTATAAGGAACTACTCCCGACGAAGTAGATATCATTTCAAGAAAGACTGAGAGTTTTACATGTTAGCAGTTCCGAACTGTAAAAGTTAAACGTTCCCTAGATGAAGGCTGAGGCCGTCCCTGTGTAATACTTGAAAAGATGGAACAGAATACATAAATAATATGATCAGTGGAACCTAAAAGTGGTGAGCATGACGGCACAAGAAGAGGAATGGAAGAAAAAGAAAGGTATATTACATTGGGTTCATCGCCAAACGATCTGGGATGCAAGTAAGGCACCGTGTCACCTTCCAGGGTTGTTATAAGCAAAAAAATATTAAAAGCTATATTCACCAACTGAATCTTGAGAAGTAAAGTAAAGCCACTGATGCGGGAACTATTGAATCACCAAGAATAATAATTTTAAAGAAAGAAGAATATGAAAAAATGTAAGAGAGGCTATTTCGTAAAATATAATATTCAGTAGACACCAAATTAAGAACATGGGAAAAACGAAGCTGAATGTATAATAATTTTAAAGAAAGAAGAATATGAAAAAATGTAGGAGAGGCTATTTCGTAAAATAGATTATTCAGTAGACACCAAATTAAGAACATGGGAAAAACGAAGCTGAATGTATATAGAAAGCATTTACATTTGGCTGTGAATGGAGGATAAATACAGTAAGAGTAAGTAGAAGTAAATTTACTACCGAAGTGCTCAGACTCCGAAGTTTCTGTTATGAAGAAGAGGTGGGATTTAATGGAAGAGAGGTGTTTTCAACAAAGTGAAAATTAGGGTAAATGTTATGAATATTTCAAAAATTAATTATTAAAATTCTCTGTTTGCCAGAACAAACCTGCAATTCCGTGGCGTCACCAACCTCTCTACCTGAAAATACAAAAGCACGGGGGATCATGGGGATTAGTGAAGTGAGTGGATATTTTTTCATACCCTCCTCTCATGGTTAATTAAAAGTTATATTTGTTTGTAGTAGTTTTCAGAAGTCGAAAAATAGGATGATTGCGTAATTGTACTATTGGTGCGCTACTGCAGTATCTCCTATTTGCCAAACCTATAAGAAACCCTCTTTAGTAAGAATATGTGTGAAATCTTCCACGCAACCTAACATTCCAAATGCTAAGCTACATTATATAAATTTATAAAAAAATGCTATAAACACAAACTCAATACAGATGGTTGTTAATAAAAATTAAAATACGGATTTTGAATGAGTTAAGAAATAAACCTATATAACAAGGAAATTTAAATGGCTCTAATAATATTCCAAGATTTTCTTTTACGCTACCCTTACCAGATGAAGGTTTATTCAAATTTTGAAACAACATCATTAAATTGGTATCATTACTTCCTGTCAAAGCAATTTCAAGTCTTTTTCTATATTCTGGATATTGCGAATCTGCAAGAGAAATTGGAAATTAAAAGTTTGAAGATTATTACCATAAAAGGAAATTTTGTGTGCATTTGTTTTATGCATACCATAATCAAATTCTTGTGAATGAATTAAAATGAACTCATTACTAAAATATTCACTTTATTTAAACTAGTTAAAACTTAAATATATTAATTATCATTTACATCTTACCTTACACTGACATTATAAGATCTTTTAACCTTTTTAGTATTAGCTTTTATTACTATTAACCAAACTGTATTTTACAAATATATGATTATGTTACTTAATACAGGTCCTTTAAAAATGGAAATAGATTTTTAGAAGAGGTAGGTAACACCAACTTACAGTTCACAATTTTATAAGAAAGCTACTTAAAGCAGACTCGATACAGATGTTTGCAAATAAAAACAGAAATTCAGATGTGCAATGGTTATAGGGGTATAACAATAGACTAGAGTAATAAAAATTATGCTTAACTCTGAAATTATATAGGTTTATACAAATATAAATGAAAATATTGATCTTGTTGTGGCATATATTGCTAGCTACATACAGTATAAAAATTAATTACTATATCTCACATACAAAAACACCAACACCAACTGCCAGTTTGAAAACTTATATGCCTATATAATAAACTTTATGATCACCTACTGTAGGTTACTTTTACCTGTTAAAGGTTTATTGAAATCTTGTAATAACATAATTAAATTAGGATCGTTAGATACTTTCAAAGCATTTTCAAGTTTCTTTTTATCTTCTGGGTTTGGTGAATCTAAAAGATATTTTAAAAATTGGAAGCTTGAAAATTTCTATAAGACTATTCTGAATGCACTATTTTTCATGTCAAATTTACTTTTATACATATTATATTAATTTTGCATCAATGTAATTGAAGATTTAAATGCTTTTTTCATTACAATTTAATTCACTTTATTTAAACTTGGGAAAACTTATCATTAATAATATAGTCATTTTATTTAAATTTGGGAAAACTTAAATAAATGCATTATCTTTTATATCTTACTTTGCATTGATGTAATAAAATTTCCTAATATCCAAATGAAATTTGGATCCTTTGAAGTAAGTGGAGGTAAGTTTCCAAAATCTAATGGAGGCATATTAGGCATTTTAAATTCAAATCCAATAGAAGGACGCTCTGTAAAAACAATTAATATTTCTTAACAATAATGCTTTTGTATAATTTTTTAGGGAGCGCTTAAATTATTGGTACGTTTGGATGGTCTGTACCAACGCTATGGAAGCGAAAAAAGTGTCCCTAACCTTAGATGTGTCTTAACTATAATGCTTTTGTATAAATGTTTAGGTAGCGCTCATATTATTGGTACGCTTGGATGAAGGTCTGTAACAACGCTGTTGAAGATAAAGCAGTGCCCCTATCCTTGGTCGAAAGTTTTCAATGTATTTAGACCCACATAAAACATTTACTAAATTGTCGAAGAGAAGAAAATAAAAGAGTCAGAGAGAAGTGGAAAAAGCGTTCTTTTTGGAAACGATACTGGCCATAAGAAACATGGTAATTAGAATTGAAATGTTTGCTAATCTTTTTACTAAAGATAGATCCAAAAAATTTGAAACGTAATTAGGATAACGAAATAGTACAATAGTTAGAGGACTGTGAGTGATTCCCTGATTTCTTCACATCTGCAGTGAGCGTAAGCTTCCAAGGAAAGGCTGAAAATGATGGGCAAAGACAGAAAATTTTACCAAGGAAGAGTGCGACTTCGGGAACACAAATTTTAAAAACACAAGTGGGATACAATCAAAAAATGTTAGTTTTCTTATTATTTAAAGAGATATAATAACACCTTTAAAAAATTCAAATTAAACTCAAATACGTAGGTGAGAAATAGATTAGGTGAAAAGATCTGGAATCTTTTAGAATGGAATTAGAGGCAAAGGTTTGAGGTAAGAGTTTTGCTGCTTTTCTTTCTAAGAAGATATAATTTTTTAGTGTCAAGGACATTAAATTTACACGATTTTAAAAAGAAATATACACCGCCTGAGATTCTGGAGTTTGAAAGTGTGCGAGAAACTCATAAAGACAGGAACCATTCGGCCAGTTTCAGAATAAGAAATTAAAAGGAAGAAATTTAAAAAAAAAGAATCAAAAGTGGAATGAATAACTCCAACCCTGCATTGAATCTCCTCGGTTGTGCGTTCTGGGCACTATGAAGAGCTACTCCCGACGAAGTAGATATCATTTCAAGAAAGACTGAGAGTTTTACATGTTAGCAGTTCCGACTGTAAATGTTAAACGTACCCCATACGAAGGCTGAGGCCGTCTTTGCATAATACTTGAATAAATGGAACATAATACAGAAATAATATGATCAGTGGAACCTAAAAGTGGTGAGCATGACGGCACAAGAAGAGGAATTGAAAGATAAAGAAAGATATATTACATTATGTTCATCGCCAAACGATCTGGGATACGAGTAAGGCGCCGAGTCATTTTCCAGAGTTGTTATAAGTAGGAAATAATTTGAAGTTATATTCACCAGCTGAATCTTTAGAAGTAAAGGAAAGCCACTGACGCGGGAACTATTGAATAACCAAGAATAATAATTTTAAGGAAAGAAGAATATGGAAAAATGTAAGAGAGCCTATTTCGTAAAATAGAATATTCAGTAGACACCTTCCTACCAACCTATATACAACCGTAACACCTTATTACCAACATAAACAAAATATCGATCTTTGTTTCAAAAGTGGAGATAAAAACACTGGTAAAACAACTATACACCGATGTTTCTGTTATGAAGAAGAGGTGTGATATAATGGAAGAAGGGTTTTCAACAAATTGAAAATTAGGGTAATTGTTGTGAGTATTATAGAAATTAATTATTAAAATTGATCGTGCGCCAGAACAAACCGGCAATTCCGGAGCGTCACCAACCTCTCTACCGGAAAATACGTAAGTTACGGAGAGGGTGATGTGAACGGCGTGAAGTGAGTGCGAATTTTTTCAATACCCTCTTCTCATGGTTAGTCAAAGGTAATATTTGTTTGTAGTAGTTTCAGAAGTCGAAAAATAGGTTGACTGCATAATTGTACTATTGTTGCGCTACTGCAGGATATCCTATTTGGAATTTGGAATCTCCTTTTAGAAAAGAATTAGAGGCAAAGGTTTGAGGGAAGAGTTCAGATGCTTTTCTTTCTAGGAAGATATAAAATTATTAGAGTCACAGACAATAAACTTACACGATTTTAAAATGAAATATACACCACTTGAGTTTTTGGAGTTTGAAGGTGTTAGAAACTCCTGCAGACAACAACAATTCAGTCAGATGCAGAAAAAGAAGTTAAACGAAGGTTTATGACTATTTATTAGGGAGATCGAAAATGGAATATATGACTCCAATCCTGCTTTGAATCTAATTTGTTGTGCGTTCTGCAAACTCTGAGGAACTACTCCTGAGGAAGCAGATATCATTTAAAAAAAGACTTGGAGTTTCACACGTAAGCATTTCCGAAATTTAAAAATTAAACGTTCCCTATGAAAAGGCTGAGGCTGTCTCTGCGAAATATTTGAAAAATGGAACAGGATACAGAAATAATATGATCAGTAGAACTTTATAGTATAGAGCATGACATCACCAGAAGAGAAATTGGAAGATAAGAAAAGTTATATTACGTTGGGTTCATCTCCAAATGATCTGAAATAGAAGTAAGGTGCCGAGTCATCTTCCAGGGCTGTTATAAGTAGGATGGTAATTTGAAGTTATGGAAAGCCACTGACGCGGAAACTATTGAATCAAAAGAATAATAATTTTAATGAAAGAGGAATATGAAAAAATGTAAGAGAGACTATATCGGAAAATAGAATATTCAGAAGAAACCAAATTAGAGACATGAGAAAAACGTTGCTAAATTTATGTAGAAAGCTTCCATCTTTGGATGTGAATGGAGAATAAAGAGAGTAAGAAGAAGCAGAAGTTAGTTTACTATCGAAGTGCTCACACACCGAAGTTTGTATTATGAAGAAGTGGTGGGGTTTAATAGAAGAAATGTGTGTTCAACAAAGTGAAAATTAAGGTAAAGTTTATGAATATAACAGAAATTAATTATTAAAATTGATCGTGTGCCAGAACAAACCAGCAATTCCTTGGCGTCACCAACCTCTCTACCGGAAAATACCATAGCACGGGGGATGATGGGGAAGGGTGAAGTCAGTGGATATTTTTTCATACCCTCCTATCTTGGTTTATTAAAAGTTATATTTGTTTGTAGTAGTTTTAAGAAGTCGAAAAATAGGATGATTGCTCAATTGTACTACTGGTGCGCTACTGCAGGATCTCCTATTTGCCAAACCTATAAGACATCCTCTTTAGGGAGAATATGTGTGAAATATTCAACGCAACCTAACATCCCAAATGCTAAGTTACATTATATAAATTTATAAAAAAATGCTATAAACACAAACTCAATGCAGATGGTTGTTAATAAAAAATTAAAATACGGATTTTGAATGAGTTAAGGAATAAAACTATAACAAGGAAATTTAAATGGCTTTAATAATGTTCAAAGATTTTCGATTACGCTACCCTTACCTGATGAAGGTTTATTCAAATTTTGAAACAACAACATTAAATTGGCAGCATTACTTCCTCTCAAAGCAATTTCAAGTCTTTTTCTATATTCTGGATATTGCGAATCTGCAAGAGCAATTGGAAATTAAAAGTTTGAAGATTATTACTATAAAAGGCAATTCTGTGTGCATTTGTTTTATGCATACCATAATCAAATTCTTGTGAATGAATTAAAATGGACTCATTACCAACATATTCACTTTATTTAAACTTGTTAAAACTTAAATATATTAATTATCATTTACATCTTACTTTAGACTGATATGTAAGATCTTTTAACCTTTTCAATATTCACTTTTATTACTATTAACCAAACTTTATTTCACAAATGCATGACTATGCTACTTAATACAGGTCAGATAAAGATGTAAATAGATTTTTAGAAGCGGTAGGTAACACCAACTTACAGTGCACAATTTTATAAGAGTGATACTTAATGCAGACTCGATACAGATATTTGCAAATAAAAACAGAAATTCAGATGTGCAATGGTTATAGGAGTATAACAATAAACTAAAGTAAGCAAAATTATGCTTAACATTTAACCTACATAAATGAATAAAAATAATGATGAAAAAATAGGTCTTGTTGCGGCATGTATTGCTAGCTTCATACAGTATAAAAAAATTAATTACTCTATCTCTTATACAGAAACACCAATGCCAAAGGTTTGAAAATTTAAATGCCTATATAATAAACCTTATGATCACTTACTGTACGTTACCCTTACCTGTTAAAGGTTTATTAAAATCTTGTAATAACATCATCAAATTGGAATCGTTAGATCTATTGAAAGCATTTTCAAGTTGCTTTTTATCATCTGGATTTGGTGAATCTAAAAGATATTTTAAAAATTAAAAGCTTGTAAATTTCTATAAAACAATTCTGAACGAATTTTTTTCCTGACATATTTAATTTTTAACATATTATGTTAGTGTTACACTAGTAGTGTGATTGAAGGTTTAAATGCTCTCTTCTTTACTAATATATTCACTTTATTAAAACTTAACAAAACTGAAATAAATGCATAATCTTTTATATCTCACTTTGCATTGATGTAATATAATTTCCTAACATCATGATGAATCTTGGATCCTTTGATGTAAGTGAAGGTAAGATTCCAAAATCTAATGGAGGCATATTAGGCATTTTAAATTCAAATCCGAGAGAAGGACGCTCTGTAAAAACAATTAGAGTTTCTTAACAATAATGCTTTAGCATAAATTTTAAGGTAGCGCTCAAATTATTAGTACATTTGGATGAAGGTCTGTGACAACGCTATGGAAGCTAAAAAAGTGTCCCTACTCTTAGATAGATGTTCTTAACAATAAAGCTTTTGTACAAATTTTTAGGTAAAGCTCAAATTATTGATACGCTTGGATGAAGGTCTGTAACAACGCTTTGGAAGCTAAAGCAGTGCCCCTATCCTTCATCGAAAGTTTTCAATGTGTTTAGACCCACATAAAAGATTTATTGAATTGTCGAAGAGAAGAAAATAAAAGAGTTAGGGAGAAGTGGAAAAAGCTTTCTTTTCGGAAACGATACTGGCCATAAGAAACATGGTAATTAGAATTGAAATGTTTGCTTATCTTTTTACTACAAGATAGATCCTGAAAATTTGAAACGGTCAAGTAGGATAACGAAAATAGTACGATATTAGATGGACGGTAAAGTGTTTTAGTTCCCTGATCTCTTCACAGATGCAGTGAGCAGAAGCTACCAGAAGGCTGAAAAAATATAGGCAAAACAAAAAATCCTTTACCACGGAAGAGGCAACTTCGGGGAACACAAATTTTAAAAACACAAGTGGGATACAATCAAAAATATTAGTTATCTTATTATTTAAAGAGATAAAATAACTTAAAAAATTAAAATTAAACATAGATGAGTAAGTGAGAAATAGATAAGGTGAAAAGCTCTGAAATCTTTTAGAATGGAATTAGAGGCAAAGGTTTGAGAGAACAATTCAGCTACTTTTCTTTCTAGGATGATATATTTTTTTTACTCTCACGGACATTAAATTTACACGATTTTAAAATGAAATATACACCACCAGAGCTTCTGGAGTTTGAAGGTGTGAGAAACTCCTGAAGAAAGAAACCATTCGGCCAGTTGCAGAATATGAAATTAAACAAAAGTTTCTAATTTTTAATAAAAAGAATAAAAACTGGAATGTATAACTCCAATCCTGCGTTGAATCTCCTCGGTTGTGCGTTGTGGGCACTATGTGGAACTACTCCCGACGAAGCAGCTATCATTTCAAGAAAGACTGGGAGTTTCACATGTTAGCAGTTCCGAACTGTAAAAGTTAAACGTACCCTAGACGAATTCTGAGGCCGTCTATGCGTAATACTTGAAAAGTTGGAACAGAATACAGAAATAATATGATCAGTGTAACCTAAAAGTGGTGAGCATGACGACACAAGAAGAGGAATTGGAAGATAAAGAAAGGTATATTACGTTGGGTTCATCGCCAAACGATATGGGATACGAGTAAGGCGCCGAGTCATTTTCCAGGGTTTCTAAAAGCAGGAAATTATTTGAAGTTATATTCACCAGCTGAATCTTGAGAAGTAAATGAAAGCCACTGACGAGGGAACTATTGAATCACCAAGAATAATAACTTTAAAGAAAGAAGAATGTGAAAAAATGTAAGAGAGGCTATTTCGTTAAATAGAATATTCAGTAGATACCAAATTGGGGACATGGGAAAAACGAAGTTGAATGTATATAGAAAGCATTCACCTTTGGCTGTGAATGGAGGATGAATACAGTATGAGTAAGTAGAAGTCGTTTTACTATCGAAGTGCTCAGACTCCGAAGCTTCTATTATGTAGAAGAGGTGGGGTTTAATGGAAGAGAGGTGTTTTCAACAAAGTGAAAATTAGGGTAAAATTTATGAATATTGCAGAAATTAATTATTAAAATTGGCCGTGTGCCAGAACAAACCGGCAATTCCTTGGCGTCACAAATCTCTCTACCGGAAAATACAAAAGCACGGGGGATGATGGGGAATAGTGAAGTGAGTGGATATTTTTTCACACCCTCCTATCATGGTTAATTAAAAGTTATATTTGTTTGTAGTAGTTTTCAGAAGTCGAAAAATAGGATGATTGGGTAATTGTATTATTGATGCTCTACTGCAGGATCTCCTATTAGCCAAACCTATAAGACACCCTCTTTAGGTAGAATATGTGTTAAATATTCCACGCAACCTAACATCCCAAATGCTAAGCTACATTATATAAATTTATAATAAATGCTATAAACACAAACGTAATGCAGATGGTTGTTATTAACAAATTAAAATACGGATTTTGAATGAGTTAAGGAATAAAACTATAACAAGGAAATTTAAATGGCTCTAATAATATTCCAAGATTTTCTTTTACACTACCCTTACCTAATGAAGGTTTATTCAAATTTTGTAACATCATTAAATTGGTAGCACTTCTTCCTCTCAAAGCAATGTCAAGTCTTTTTCTATATTCTGGATATTGCGAATCTGCAAGAGCAATGGAAATTAAAAGTTTGAAGATTATTACAATAAAAGGCAATTTTGTGTGCATTTGTTTTATGCATACCATAATCAAATTCTTGTGAATGAATTAAAATGAACTCATTACTAACATATTCACCTTATTTAAACTTGTTAAAACTTAAATATATTAATTATCATTTACATCTTACTTTACACTGACATTATAAGATCTTTTAACCTTTTTAGTATTCGCTTTTATTATTATTAACCAAACTATATTTCACAAATACATGAATATGCTACTTAATACAGGTTCGATCAAGATGGAAATAGATTTTTAGAAGCGGTAGGTAACACCAACTTACAGTGCACAATTTTATTTAAAGAATGCACTTATATCTTTCTGGCCTCATTTGCAAATAAAAACAGAAATTCAGATGTGCAATGGTTATAGGAGTATAACAATAAACTAGAGTAAGCAAAATTATGCTTAACATTTAAACTAGATAAGTTATTAAAAATATAGATGAAAATATATTTCTTGTTGCAGCATGTATTGCTAGCTACATATAGTATAAAAAATTAATTACTCTATCTCGTATACAGAAACATCAACACCAACTGCCAGTTTTAAAATTTAAATGCTTATATAATAAATCTTATGATCACTTTACGTTACCCTTCCCTGTTAAAAGTTTATTAAAATCTTGTAATAACATCATCAAATTGGGATTGTTAGATCCTTTGAAAGCATTTTCAAGTTTCTTTTTATCTTCTGGGTTTGGTGAATCTAAAAGATATTTTAAAAATTGAAAGCTTGAAAATTTCTATAAGGATATTCTGAATGAATTTTTTTCGTGACATATTTACTTTTATACATATTAATTTAGTGTTACACTAGTAGTGTCATTGAAGGTTTAAATCCTCTATTCATTACTAATATATTCACTTTATTAAAACTTAACAAAACTAAAATAAATTCATAATCTATTATATCTCACTTTGCATTGATGTAATATAATTTCCTAACATCATGATGAATCTTGGATTCTTTGATGTAAGTGAAGGTAAGTTTCTAAAATCTAATGGAGGCATATTAGGCATTTTAAATTCAAATCCGAGAGAAGGTCACTTTGTAAAAACAATTAGTTTTTCTTAACAATAATGCTTTAGCATAAATTTTAAGGTAGCGCTCAAATTATTGGTACATTTGGAAGAAGGTCTGTGACAATGCTACGGAAGCTAAAAAAGTGTCCCTACTCTTAGATGTTTCTTAACAGTAATAAATGTTTAGGTAGCGCTCAAATTATTGGTACGCTTAGATGAAGGTCTGTAACAATGCCTTGAAAGCTAAAGCAGTGCCCCTATCCTTCGTCGAAAGTTTTCAAAGTGTTTAGACCCACATAAAAGATTTATTGAATTGTCGAAGAGAAGAAAATAAAAGAGTCAGGGAGAAGTGGAAAAAGCGTTCTTTTCGGAAACGATACTGGCCATAAGAAACATGGTAATTAGAATTGAAATGTTTGCTTATCTTTTTACTAAAGATAGATCTGAAAAATTTGAAACGTAATTAGGATAACGAAAGAGTACGATAGTTAGATGACGGTAAGTGGTTCCCTGATCTCTTCACAACTGCAGTGAGCGTAAGCTACCAGGGAAAGGCTTAAAATGATAGGCAAAGACAAAAAATTTTACCACGGAAGAGGGCAACTAAGGGAACACAAATTTTAAAAACACAAGTGGGATACAATCAAAAATATTAGTTATCTTATTATTTAAAGAGATAAAATAACTTAAAAAATTAAAATTAAACATAGATGAGTAAGTGAGAAATAGATAAGGTGAAAAGCTCTGAAATCTTTTAGAATGGAATTAGAGGCAAAGGTTTGAGAGAACAATTCAGCTACTTTTCTTTCTAGGATGATATATTTTTTTTACTCTCACGGACATTAAATTTACATGATTTTAAAAAGAAATTTACACCACCTGAGCTTTTGGAGTTTGAAGGCGTAAAAAACTCCTGAAGAAAGCAACCATTCGGCCAGTTTCAGAATAAGAAATTAAACAAAAGTTTATAATTTTTAATAAAAAGAATCAAAAATGGAATGTATAACTCCAATCCTGCATTGAATCTCCTCGGTTGTGCGTTGTGGGGACTATAAGGAACTACTCCCGACGAAGTAGATATCATTTCAAGAAAGACCGAGAGTTTTACATGTTAGCAGTTCCAAACTGTAAAAGTTAAACGTTCCCTAGATGAAGGCTGAGGCCGTCCCTGTGTAATACTTGAAAAGATGGAACAGAATACAGAAATAATATGATCAGTGGAACCTAAAAGTGGTGAGCATGATGGCACAAGAAGAGGAATGGAAGAAAAAGAAAGGTATATTACATTGGGTTCATCGCCAAACGATCTGGGATGCAAGTAAGGCACTGAGTCACCTTCCAAGGTTGTTATAAGCAGAAAAATATTAAAAGCTATATTCACCAATTGAATCTTGAGAAGTAAATTAAGCCACTGATGCGGGAACTACTGAATCACCAAGAATAATAATTTTAAAGAAAGAAGAATATTAAAAAATGTAAGAGAGGCTATTTCGTAAAATAGAATATTCAGTAGACACCAAATTAAGAACATGGGAAAAACGAAGCTGAATGTATAAAGAAAGCATTTACATTTGGCTGTGAAAGGAGGATAAATACAGTAAGAGTAAGTAGAAGTCGATTTACTACCGAAGTGCTCAGACTCCGAAGTTTCTGCTATGAAGAAGAGGTGGGATTTAATGGAAGAGAGGTGTTTTCAACAAAGTGAAAATTAGGGTAAATGTTATGAATATTTCAGAAATTAATTATTAAAATTCTCCGTTTGCCAGAACAAACAGGCAATTCCGTGGCGTCACCAACCTCTCTACCTGAAAATACAAAAGCACGGGGATCATGGGGATTGGTGAAGTGAGTGGATATTTTTTCATACCCTCCTCTCATGGTTAATTAAAAGTTATATTTGTTTGTAGTAGTTTTCAGAAGTCGAAAATTAGGATGATTGCGTAATTGTAGTATTGGTGCGCTACTGCAGTATCTACCATTTGCCAAACCTATAAGAAACCCTCTTTAGTAAGAATATTTGTGAAATATTCCACGCAACCTAACATTCCAAATGCTAAGCTACATTATATAAATTTATAAAAAAAATGCTATTACCACAAACTCAATACAGATGGTTGTTAATAAAAATTAAAATACGGATTTTGAATGAGTTAAGAAATAAAACTATATAACAAGGAAATTTAAATGGCTCTAATAATATTCCAAGATTTTCTTTTACGCTACCTTTGCCTGATGAAGGTTTATTCAAATTTTGAAACAACATCATTAAATTGGTAGCATTACTTCCTCTCAAAGCAATTTCAAGTCTTTTTCTATATTCTGGATATTGCGAATCTGCAAGAGCAATTGGAAATTAAAAGTTTGAAGATTATTACCATAAAAGGAAATTCTGTGTGCATTTGTTTTATGCATACCATAATTAAATTTTTGTGAATGAATTAAAATGAACTCATTACTAAAATATTCACTTTATTTAAACTTGTTAAAACTTAAATATATTAATTATCATTTACATCTTACCTTACACTGACATTATAAGATCTTTTAACCTTTTTAGTATTCGCTTTTATTACTATTAACCAAACTATATTTCACAAATATATGACTATGTTACTTAATACAGGTCCTATAAAAATGGAAATAGATTTTTAGAAGAGGTAGGTAACACCAACTTACAGTTCACAATTTTATAAGAAAGCTACTTAAAGCAGACTCGATACAGATGTTTGCAAATAAAAACAGAAATTCAGATGTGCAATGGTTATAGGGGTATAACAATAGACTAGAGTAATCAAAATTATGCTTAACTCTGAAATTATATAGGTTTATACAAATATAAATGAAAATATAGATCTTGTTTCGACATATATTGCTAGCTACATACAGTATAAAAATTAATTACTATATCTCACATACAGAAACTCCAACACCAACTGCCAGTTTGAAAACTTATATGCCTATATAATAAACTTTATGATCACCTACTGTAGGTTACTTTTACCTGTTAAAGGTTTATTAAAATCTTGTAATAACATCATCAAATTAGGATCGTTAGATACTTTCAAAGCATTTTCAAGTTTCTTTTTATCTTCTGGGTTTGGTGAATCTAAAAGATATTTTAAAAATTGGAAGCTTGAAAATTTCTATAAGACTATTCTGAATGCACTATTTTTCATGTCATATTTACTCTTATACATATTATATTAATTTTGCATCAATGTAATTGAAGATTTAAATGCTTTTTTCATTACAATTTAATTCACTTTATTTAAACTTGGGAAAACTTAAATAAATGCATTATCTTTTATATCTTACTTTGCATTGATGTAATAAAATTTCCTAATATCCAAATGAAATTTGGATCCTTTGAAGTAAGTGGAGGTAAGTTTCCAAAATCTAATGGAGGCATATTAGGCATTTTAAATTTAAATCCGAGAGAAGTTCGCTCTGTAAAAACAATTAATATTTTTTAACAATAATGTTTTTGTATAAATTTTTAGGGAGCGCTTAAATTATTGGTAAGTTTGGATGGTCTTTAACAACGCTTTGGAAGCTAAACAAGTGTCCCTACCTTAGATGTTTCCTAACTATAATGCTTTTGTATAAATGTTTAGGTAGCGTTCAAATTATTGGTACGCTTGGATGAATTTCTGTAACAACGCTGTTGAAGATATAACAGTGCCCCCATCCTTGGTCGAAAGTTTTCAATGTTTTTAGATCCACATAAAAGATTTATTGAATTGTCGAAGAGAAGAAAATAAAAGCGTCAGAGAGAAGTGGATAAAGCGTTCTTTTCGGAAACGATACTGGTCATAAGAAACACGGTAATTAGAATTGAAAAGTTTGCTTATATTTCTACTAAAGATAGATTCGAAAAATTTGAAATGTAATTAGGATAACGAAATAGTACAATAGTTAGATGACCGTAAGTAATTTCATGATTTCTTCACAGCTGTTGTGAGCGTAAGCTTCCAAGGAAAGGCTGAAAATGATGGGCAAAGACAGAAAATTTTACCAAGGAAGAATGCAACTTCGGGAACACAAATTTTAAAAACACAAGTGGGATACAATCAAAAATATTAGTTTTCTTATTATTTAAGGAGATAAAATAAAAACTTTAAAAAATTAAAATTAAACATAAATGAGTAAGTGAGAAATAGATAAGGTGAAAAGCTCTGGAATCTTTTAGAATGGAATTAGAGGCAAAGGTTTGAGGTAAGAGTTCGGCTGCTTTTCTTTCTAGGAAGATATAATTTTTAAGTGTCATGGACATTAAATTTACACGATTTTAAAAAGAAATATACACCACCTGAGCTTTTAGAATTTAAAGGTGTAAGAAACTCCTGATGACAGCAACTATTTGGCCAGTTTCAGAATAAGAAATTAAACGAAAGTCTATATTTTTAATAAAAAGAATCAAAACTGGAATGTATAACTCCAATCCTGCATTGAATCTCCTCGGTTGTACGTTCTGGGCACTATGAGGAACTACTGACGAAGTAGACATCATTTCAACAAAGACTACGAGTTTCACATGTTAGCAGTTCCGACTGTAAAAGTTAAACGTAGCCTAGACGAAGGCTGAGGCCGTCTTTGCGTAATTCTTGAAAAGATGGAACTGAATACAGAAATAATATGATCAGTGGAACCTAAAAGTGGTTAGCATGACGGCACAAGAAGAGGAATTAAGAGATAAAGAGAGGTATATTACGTTAGGTTCATCGCCAAACTATCTGGGATACGAGTAAGGCACCGAGTCATCATCCAGGATTGTTATAAGTAGGAAATAATTTGAAATTATATTCACCAGATGAATCATGAGAAGTAAAGGAAAGTCACTGACGCGGGAACTATTGAACCACCAAGAATAATTATTTTAAAGAAAGAAGAATATGAAAAAATATAAGAGAGTCTATTTTGTAAAGTAGAAAATTCAGTAAACACCAAATTAGGAACATTGGAAAATTGGAGCTGAATGTATATAGAAAGCATTCACCTTTGGCTGCGAATGGAGAATAAAGACATTAAGAGTAAGCAGAAGTCGGTTTACTATCGAAGTGCTCAGACACCGCAGTTTCTGTTATGAAGAAGAGATGGTATTTAATGGAAGAGAGGTGTTTTCAACAAAGTGAAAATTAAAATTATTGCAGAAATTAATTATTAAAATTGATCGTGCGCCAGAACAAACTGGCAATTCCGTGTCTTCACCAACCTCTCTTCCGGAAAATACAAAAGTACGGGGGATGATGTTAAAGGGTGAAGTGAGGGAATATTTTTTCATACCCTCCTCTCTTAGTTAGTTAAAAGTAATATTTGTTTGTAGTAGTTTCAGAAGTCGAAAAATAGGATAATTGCGCAACTGTACTATTGGTGCTCTACTGCAGGATCTATTTGGAGTTTGGAATCTCCGTTTAGAATGGAATTAGATGCAAAGGTTTGAGGGAAGAGTTCAGCTGCTTTTCTTTCTAGGAAGATATAATTTTTTTTAGAGTCACAGACAATAAATTTACTCGATTTGAAAATGAAATATACACCACTTGAGTTTCTAAAGTTTGAAGGTGTTAGAAACTCCTGCAGACAACAACAATTCAGTCAGATGCAGAAAAAGAAGTTAAACGAAGGTTTATGATTATTTATTAGAAAGATCGAAAATGGAATATATGACTCCAATCCTGCATTGAATCTCCTTGGTTGTGCGTTCTGCGCACTCTGAGGAACTACTCCTGAAGAAGCAGATATCATTTAAAGAAGACTGGGAGTTTCACACGTTAGCAGTTCCGAATTTTAAAAATTAAACGTTCCCTATTCTAAGACTGATGCTGTCCCTGCGAAATATTTGAAAAGATGTAACAGGAAACAGAAATAATATGCTCATTAAAACTTAAAAGTATAGACATGACATCACAAGAAGAAAAATAGGAAGATAAGAAAGTTATATTACGTAGGGTTCATCTCCAAACGATCTTAAATAGAAGTAAGGTGCCAAGTCTTCTTCCAGGGCTGTTATAGGGAGGGAGGTAATTTGAAATTATGGAAAGCCACTGAATTGGAAACTATTGAATAACCAAGAATAATAATTTTAAAGAAAGAGAAATATGAAAAATGTACGAGAGCCTTATTCGGAAAATAGAATATTCAGAAGACACTAAATTAGGGACATAAGAAAAACGTTGCTAAATGTATATAGAAAGATTCCACCTTTGGCTGTGAATGGAGAATAAAGACAGTAAGAGCAAGCAGAAGTCAGTTTACTATCGAAGTGCTCACACACCGAAGTTTGTATTATGAAGAAGTGGTGGGTTTTAATGGAAGAAAGGGGTGTTCAACAAAGTGAATATTAAGTTAAAGATTATGAATATAACAGAAATTAATTATTAAAAATGAACGTGCGACAGAACAAACCGGCAATTCCGTGGCGTCACCAACCTCTCTACAGGAAGATACAAAAGCACAAGGGATGATGTTGAAGGGTGAAGTGAGTGAATATTTTTTCATACCCTCCTCTAATGGTTAATTAAAAGTTATATTTGTTTGTAGTAGTTTTCAAAAGTCGAAAAATAAGATGATTGCGAAATTGTACTATTAGTGAGCTAATCCTGGAGCTCCTACTTGTCAAGCTTATAAGCAACTCTCTTTAGTAAGAATATGTGTGAAATATTCTACGCACCTTAACATCCCAAATGCTAAGCTACATTATATAAATTTATAAAAATGCTATAAATACAAACTCAATACAGAAGGTTGTTAATAAAAATGAAAATACGGATTTTGAATGAGTTAAGGAATAAAACTATAACCAGAAAATTTAAATGGCTTTAATAATATTCCCAGATTTTCATTTACATTACCCTTACCTGATAAATATTTATTCAAACTTTGAAACAAAGTCATTAAATTAGTAGCGTTACTTTCTTTCAAAGCAATTTCAAGTCTTTTTCTATATTCTGGATATTGCGAATCTGCAAAAGCAATTGGAAATTAAAAGTTTGAAGATTATTACTATATATAGCAATTCTGTGTCATTTATTTTATGGTTACCATAAGCAAATTCCTGTGAATAAGTATCAAAATGAACTCGTTACTAACATATTCACTTTACTTAAACTTGTGAAAACTTAAATATTAATTATCATTTACATCTTACTTTACACTGATATTATAAGATCTTTTAACATTCTCAGTATTCGCTTTTATTACTATTAATCAAACTATATTTCACAAATACATGACTATGCTACTTAATACAGGTCCGATAAAGATGGAAATAGATTTTTAGAAGCGGTATGTAACACCAAGTTACAGTGCACAAATTTATAAATAAGCTACTTAATGCAGACTCGATACATATGTTTGCAAATAAAAACAGAAATTCAGATGTGGAATAGTTATTGCAGTAAAAAAAAATAAACTAGAGTAAGCAGAATTATGCTTAACACTGAAACTATTTAAGTAAATTAAAAAATATAAATGAAAACATAGATCTTGTTGCGGCATATATTGCAAGCTACGTACGGTTTTAAAATTAATTACTATATCTCGCATACAGAAACACTAACACTGTCAGTTTGAAAATTGATATGCTTATATAATAAACCTTATGATCACTTACTGTACGTTACCTTTACCTGTTAAAGGTTCATTAAAATCTTGTAATAACATCATCAAATTAGGATCGTTAGACACTTTCAAAGCATTTTCAAGTTTCTCTTTATCTTCTGGGTTAGGTGAATCTAAAAGATATTTTGAAAATTGGAAGCTTGAAAATTTCTATAAGACAATTCTGAAGGAACATTTTTTTATGACATATTTACTCCTATACATATTATATTAATTTTACACTAGTGTAATTGAAGATTTAAATGCTCCCTTCATTATTAATATATTCACTTTATTAAAATTTGGGAAAACTTAATTAATTGCATTATCTTTTATATCTTACTTTGCATTGATGTAATAAAATTTCCTAACATCCAAATGAAATTTGGATCCTTTGAAGTAAGTGGAGGTAAGTTTCCAAAATCTAATGGAGGCATATTAGGCATTTTAAATTTAAATCCGAGAGAAGTTCGCTCTGTAAAAACAATTAATGTTTCTTAACAATAATGATTTTGTATAAATTTTTAGGCCGCGCTGAAATTACTTGTCCGTTTGGATGAATGTCTGTAACAACGCTGTGGAAGCTAAAACAGTGCACCTACCATTGGTCGAAAGTGTTCATGTGTGTAGAACAACATAAAAGATTTACTGAATTGTATTAGAGAAGAAAATAAAAGAGTCAGAGAGAAATGGAAAAAGCGTTCCTTTCGGAAACTATGCTGGCCTTAAGAAACATTATAATTAGAATTGAAATGTTTGCTTGTGTTACTACTAAAGATAGATCCGAAAAATTTGAAACGTAATTAGGATAACGAAATAGTACAATAGTTAGATGACTGTAAATGGTTCCCTGATTTCTCCACAACTGCAATGAGCCTAAGAATCCAAGAACAGGCTGAAAACGACAGACCCCCCCCAAAAATTTTTAACCAAGGAAGAGTGCAACTTCGGGATCACAAGTTTTGAAAAACACAAGTGGGATGCAATCAAAAATATTTTGTTTCCTTATTATTTAAAGAGAAAAAAATAACAACTTTAAAAAGTTAAAATTAAACATAAATTGGTAAGTGAGAAATAGATAGGGTGAAAAGCTTTGGAATCTTTTACAATGGAAATAGAGGCAAGGGTTTGAGGGAAGAGTTCAGCTGCTTTTCTTTCTAGAAAGATATAATTTTCTTAGTGTCGCGGACAACAAATTTACACGATTTTAAAATGAAATATATATCAATTGAGCTTTTAGAGTTTGAAAGTGTGAGAAACTCTTGAAGACAGCAACTCTTCGGCCAGTTGGAGAATAAGAAGATAAAAGAAATGTTTATGATTTTTAATAAAAAGGATCGAAAATGGAATTTATGCCTACAATCCTGCATTGAATCTCCTCGGTTATGCGTTCTGCGCGTTCTGAGGAAACACTCTCGACGAAGCAGATATCATTTCAAGCAAGTCTGGGAATTTCACACGTTGGCATTTCCGAATTGTAAAAATTAAACGTACCCTAGACGAAGGCTGAGGCCGCCTTTGCGAAATGCTTGAAAAGATGGAACAGGATGCAGAAATAATGCATTGGAACCTAAAAGTGGTGAGCATGACGGCACAAGAAGAGCAATTGGAATATAAAGAAAGGTATATTAGGTTAGGTTTATCGCCAAACGATCTGGGATACAGGTAAGGCACCGAGTCATCTTCCATGGTTGTTATAAGTAGGAAATAATTTGAAGTTATATTAGCCAGCTGAATCTTGTAAAGTAAAGGAAAGCCCCTGACTCGGGAACTATTGAATCACCAAGAATAATAATTTTAAAGAAAGAAGAATATGTAAAAATGTAAGAGAGCCTATTTCGTAAAATTGAATATTCAGAAGAATCCACATTAGGGACATGAGAAAAACGTTGCTAAATGTATATAGAAACATCCATCTTTGGCTGTGAATAGAGGATAAAGTTAGCAAGAGGCAGCAGAAGTCAGTTTACTATAAAAGTGCTCTTACACCAAAGTTTGTATTTTGAAGAATAGGTGGGGTTTAATGGAAGAGAGGTGTGTTCAACAAAGTGAAAATTAAGGTAAAGGTTGTGAATATTGCAGAAATTAATTATTAAAAATGAACCTGCGCCAGAGCAAACCGGTAATTCCGTGGCGTCACCAACCTCTCTACCGGAAGATACAAAAGAAGAGTGAATGATGGAGAATGGTGAAGTGAGTGGATATTTTTCATACCTTCCTTTCATGGTTAATTAAAAGTTATATTTGTTTGTAGTAGTTTACAAGTCGAAACATAGGATGATTGCGCAATTATACTTTTGGTGCGCTACAGCAGGAGCTCCTACTTGCCAAACCTATGAGCAACCCTCTTTAGTAAGAATATGTGTGAAATATTCTATGCACCCAAAAACCCAAATGCTAAGCTACATTATTTAAATTTATAAAAATGCTATAAATACAAACTCAAAACAGATGGTTGTTAACAGAAATGAAAATACAGATTTTGAATGAGTTAAGGAATAAATTTGCGTAATGCTTAATATTTAAACTACATAAGTGAATAAAAATATAGATGAAAATGTAGATATTGTTGTAGCATGTATTGCTAGCTACATACAGTATAAAAAATTAATTACTATATCTCGTATACAGAAACACAAACACCAACTGCCAGTTTGAAAATTTATATGCCTATGTAATAAACCATATGATCACTTTCTGTACGTTACCCTTACCTGTTGAAGGTTTATTAAAATCTTGTAATAACATCATCGAATTGGGATCGTTAGATGCTTTGAAAGCATTTTCAATTTGCTTTTTATCTTCTGTGTTCAGTGAATCTAAGGATATTTTAAAAATTGAAAGATTGTAAATTTCTATAAGACAATTCTGAATGAATTTTTTTTCATGACATATTTACTCTTATACATATTATGTTAGTGTTCCACTAGTGTGATTGAAGATTTAAATGCTCTCTTCATTACTAATATATTCACTTTATTAAAACTTAACAAAACTGAAATAAATGCATAATCTTTTATATCTCTCTTTGCATTGATGTAATATAATTTCCTAACATCATGATGAATCTTGGATCCTTTGATGTAAGGGAAGGTAAGATTCCAAAATCTAATGGAGGCATATTAGGCATTTTAAATTCAAATCCGAGGGAAGGTCGCTCTGTAAAAACAATTAATGTTTCTTAACAATAATGCTTTAGCATAAATTTTTATTTAGCGCTCAAATTATTGGGACGTTTGGATGAAGGTCTGTAACAACGCTACGGAAGCTAAAAAAGTGTCCTTACACTTAGATGTTTCTTAACAATAATGCTTTTGTATAAATTTTTAGGTAGCGCTCAAATTATTGGTACGCTTGGATGAAGGTCTGTAACAATGCTGTGGAAGCTAAAGCAGTGCCCTTATCCTTGGTCGAAAGTTTTCAATGTGTTTATACCCACATAAAAGATTTATTGAATTGTCGAAGAGAAGAAAATAAAACAGTCAGAGAGAAGTGGAAAAGGCGTTCTTTTTGGAAACGATACTGGCCATAAAAAACATGTTAATGACAATTGAAATGTTTGCTTATCCTGTTTGGTGAGCATGACGACACAAGAAGAGGAATTGAAAGATGAAGAAAGGTATATTACGTTATGTTCATCGCCAAACGATCTGGGATACGAGTAAGGCGCCGAGTCATCTTCCAGGGTTGTTATAAGTAGGGCATAATTTGAAGTTATATTCATCAGCTGAATCTTGAGAAGTAAAGGAATCCACTGACGCGGGAACTATTGAATCACCAAGAATAATAATTTTAAAGAAAGAAGAAAATAAAAAAAAAGTAAGAGAGCCTATTTCGTAAAATAGAATGTTCAGTAGACACCAAATTAGGAACATGTGAAAAACGGAGCTAAATGTATATAGAAAGCATTCACCTTTGGCTGCGAATGGAGAATAAAGACAGTAAGAGTAAGTAGAAGTCGGTTTACTATCGAAGGGCTCAGACACCGAAGTTTCTGTTATGAAGAAGAGGTAGGGTTAATGGAAGAGAGGTGTTTTCAACAAAGTGAAAATTAGGGTAAATGTTATGAGTATTGCAGAAATTAATTATTAAAATTGATCGTGCGCAAGAACAAACCGGCAATTCCGTGTCTTCACCAACCTCTCTTCCGGAAAATACAAAAGTACGGGGGATGATGTTAAAGGGTGAAGTGAGTGAATATTTTTTCATACCCTCCTCTCTTAGTTAGTTAAAAGTAATATTTGTTTGTAGTAGTTTCAGAAGTCGAAAAATAGGATAATTGCGCAACTGTACTATTGGTGCTCTACTGCAGGATCTATTTGGAGTTTGGAATCTCCGTTTAGAATGGAATTAGATGCAAAGGTTTGAGGGAAGAGTTCAGCTGCTTTTCTTTCTAGGAAGATATAATTTTTTTTAGAGTCACAGACAATAAATTTACTCGATTTTAAAATGAAATATACACCACTTGAGTTTCTAGAGTTTGAAGGTGTGAGAAACTCCTGAAGTCAGCAACAATTCAGACCCTTGTAGAAAAAGAATTTAAACGAAGTTTTATGATTTTTAATTAGAAAGATCGGAAATGGAATGTATTGACTCCAATCCTGCATTGAATCACCTCGTTGATGCCTTCTGCGCACTCTGAGGAACTACTCCTGATAAGAAAGATATTCATTTAAAAAAAACCTGGGAGTCTCACCAGTTAGCAGTCTGCCGCATTTAAAAAATTAAAACGTTCCCTAATTCCTCGAAGACTTGAGGCTTGTCCCTGGCGAAATATTTGAAATAAGCATGTAACCAGGAACAGAAATAATCTGCCTCTCAGCTGAAAATTTAAAAGGTATCAGAGCAATGACACACAAGAAGTGGAAAAAATCGGAGATAAGAAAAGTTATTTTACTGTCTGTATCATACTCTACTAATCTATCTAAAAGAACATTTTTTAATTCCGTATAAGGTTGATTACTAACTTGTAAGCGAGGCAAAACATCTTGCAACCTTTGTAAAACCTCTAAAACTTTCAGCCTCTGAGGTTGATTCTAATTGTAGCTCTAATAAAACGAAAGTTAGGTCAACGTATTCGGAAAATAAAATATTCAGAAGACACCAAATTAAGGACATGAGAAAAACGTTGATAAATGTATATAGATAGCATCCACATTTGGCTGTGAATGGAGAAAAAAAGACAGTAGGAGGAAACAGAAACTAGTTAACTATTGAAGTGCTCACACACAGAAGTTTGTATTATGAAGAAGTGGTGGGGTTTAATGGAAGAAAGGTGTGTTCAACTAAATGAAAATTAGCGTAGCGATTATGAATATTACAGAAATTAATTATCAAAAATGAACGTGTTCCAGAACAAACCGGCAATTCCGTGGCGTCACCAACCTCTTTACCGGAAGATACAAAAGCACAGGGAATGATGGGGAAAGGTGAAGTGAGTGGATATTTTTTCAAAAGTCGAAAAATAGGATGATTTCGTAATTGTACTATAGGTGAGCTAATGCAGGAGCTCCTACTTGCCAAGCTTATAAGCAACCCTCTTTAGTAAGAATATGTGTGAAATATTCTTATCACCCTAACATCCCAAATGCTAAGCTACATTATATAAATTTATAAAAAATGCTATAAATCCAAACTCAATACAGATGGTTTTAATAAAAATAAAAATACGAATTCTGATTGAGTTAAGGAATAAAACTATAACAAGGAAATTTAAGTTCCAAGATTTTACCTATTCCAAGATTTTCTTTTACATTACCCTTACCTGATGAAGATCTATTCAAATTTTGAAACAAAATAGATAAATTAGTAGCGTTACTTCCTTGCAAAGCAATTTCAAGTCTTTTTCTATATTCTAGATATTGCGAATCTGCAAGACCAATTGGAAATTAAAAGTTTGAAGATTATTACTATATAAAGCAATTCTGTTTGCATTGGTATTATGCATACCATTAGCAAATTCCTGTGAATGAGTATTTAAATGAATTCATTACTAACATATTCACTTTATTTAAACTTGTGAAAACGTAAATATATTAATTATCATTTACATTCTACTTTACACTAATATTATAAGCTCTTTTAACATTTTCAGTATTGGCTTGTATTAATACAGTATGTGCTTGTATTAAATAAACTATATTTCATAAATACATGACTATGCTACTTAATATAGGTCCGATAAAGATGGAAGTATATGTAACACCAAGTTGCAGTGCACAAACTTACACGTAAGCTACCTAATGCAGACTCGATACAGATGTTTGCAAATAAAAACAGAAATTCAGATGTGGAAAAGTTATAGGAGAATAACAATATAATAGAGTAAGCAAAATTATGCTTAACACTGAAACTATATAGGTGAAAGCGAAAATAAATGAAAATATAGATCTTGTTGCGGCATATATTGCTAGATACATACAGTATAAAAATTAATTACTATATCTCGCATACAGAAACACCAACACCAACTGCCAGTTTGAAAATTTATATCCCTATATAATAAGCTTTATGATCACTTACTGTACGTTACCTTTACCTGTTAAAGGTTTATTAAAATCTTGTAATAACATCATCAAATTAGGATCGTTAGATACTTTCAAAGCATTTTCAAGTTTCTTTTTATCTTCTGGGTTTGATGAATCTAAAAGATATTTTGAAAATTGGAAGCTTGAAAATTTATATAAGACAATTCTGAATGAACTTTTTTTCATGACATATTTACTCTTATACATATTATATTAATATTGCATCAAATCTCTCTCTGAAAGTATTTAAATTCTTCTTATACTATTATTCATCTTTTCATTAAAAAGTGGAAAGCTTAACATAATGCATCTATATTTATATCTATACTTCGCCAATTGATGAACATATAAAACCTTTACTACACATAAAATCAATTTCGGCATCCTATTGAAAATTATGGTGTCAGATCTTCCAAAATCACATGGAGGACATATTGAGGCATTTTAAAATCCAAATTCACGACCTGAGAAGGTCGCATTCCATGCTAAACAACATATTAATCTTTTCACTAACAATAACTGATTTTGGCTATAAAATTTTTTAGGCTAGCGCTCAAATTAATGGTACGTTTGGATGAATGTCTGTAACAACGCTGTGGAACCTAAAGTAGCGCTCCTACCCTCCTTATTCGAAAGTTTTCACTGTGTATAGAAACACTTGAAAGATTTACTGAATTGTATAAGAGAAGAAAATAAAAGAGTCATAGAGAAGTGGAAGAAGCGTTCCTTACGGAAACTATGCTGGCCATAAGAAACATGAAATTAGAATTGAAATGCTTGCTTATATTACTACTAAAGATAAATCCGAAAAATTTGAAACGTAATTAGAACAACGAAATAGTGCAATAGTTAGATGACTGTAAGTTGTTCCCTGATTTCTCCACAGCTGCCATGGGTGTAAGCTTCCAAGGAAAGGCTAAAAACGATACACAAAGACAAAAAAAATTTAACAAGGAATAGTGCAACTTCGGGAGCACAAGTTTTGAAAAACACAAGTGTGATACAATGTAAAATATTAGCTTTCATATTATTTAAAGAGAAGAGATAACAACTTTAAAAAATTAAACTTAGGCATAAATGAGTAAGTTAGAAATAGATAAGGTGAAAAGCTCTGTAATCTTTTAGAATGGAATTAGAGGCAATGATTTGATGAAAGAGTTCAGCTGCTTTTTTCTTTCTAGGAAGATATAATTTTTTTTGTGTCACGGACAATAAATTTACACGATTTTAAATGAAATATACACCACTTGAGCTTCTGGAGTTGAAGGTGTGAGAAACTCCTGAAGACACAACCATTCGGCCAGTTGCAGAATAACAAGTTAAACGAAGGTTTATGATTTTTAATAAGAAAGATCGAAAATGGAATGTATGACTCCAATCCTGTATTGATTCTAATAGGTTGTGCGTTCTGGGCATTATGAGGAGCTACTCCCGACGAAGCAGATATCATTTCAAGAAAGAATGGGAGTTTCACACTTTAGCACTTCCGAATTTTAAAAATTAAAAGTTCCTTAGACGAAGGCTGAGGCCATCACTGCGGAATACTTGAATATATGGAATAGGATACAGGAATAATATGATCAGTGGAACGTAAAAGTAAATAGCATGATATCACAAAAAGAGAAATTGGAAGATAAGAAAAGGTATTTTACGTTGCGTTTATCTCCAAACGATCTGAAATATAATTAAGCTGCCGAGTCATCTTCTAGGGTTGTTATAAGTAGGAAGATAATTTGAGATTATATTCAACATCTTTATCTTTTGAATTAGAGGAAAGCCATTGACGCGAGAACTATTGAATCACCAAGAATAACAATTTTAAAGAAAGAAAAATATGAAAAAAATGTAAGAGAGCATAATTTGTAAAATAGAATATTCAGAAGACACCAAATTAGAGACAAGAGAAAAACGTTGCTAAATGTATATAGAAAACATCCACCTTTGGCTGTGAATGGAGAATAAACACAGAAAGAGGAAGCAGAAGTCAGTTTACTATCGAAGTGTTCACACACCGAAGTTTGTATTATGAAAAAGAGTTGGGTTTAATGGAAGAGAGATGTTTTCAACAAAGTGAAAAGTATGGTAAAGGTTATGAATATTGCAAAAATTCAAAAATGAATGTGTTCCAGAACAAGCTGGCAATTCCGTGGCGTCACCAATCTCTCTACCGGAAGATTCAAAAGCACAGAGGATGATGTTGACGGGTGAAGTGAGTGGATATTTTTTCATACCCTCCTCTCATGGTTAAATAAAAGTTTTATTGGTTTGTAGTAGTTTTCAAAAGTCGTAAAATAGATTATTACATTTTCTAAGGAGAAATGAGTTTTACGAAAAATATATTGTGTACGATTCCGGGATGGAATATAAAATGCCTGAGCTTCTGGAATTTGAAGACGACGGTTATTTCTGAAAGCAGCGTCACTACTACGAATAACATGACAACAAGCAGAGCAAACCAAGGTTAGTTAGATTTATCTGAAGGAAAAGAAAATAGAATGTAGTTCTCCTTGACAGAGAGAATCACCTGCAATTCGTTCAGGTCATTCTGGGCCTCCCCCCCTCGCGAAGAGGCAATCAATTCATTAGAAATCAAAGAAGCACGACCGGGAGTCTGACCAATTTGCAGCACCGTAGTGCCAAAAAACGTTTTTCGTCGTAGATTTCTGCGGAAGAATTGAAGAGATAAAACAGTTTACAGAGATGAGAAGATGATCGAAGAAACCCAGAAGAAGAAAGGATTTAACAGAATAAGGAATAGGATTGGAAGTTAAGAAAAGATATAGAATGTTTGGTTTAACTGAAAGACGATCAGCGTACCAATAGTGACCTGTCCGAACTCCTCAAGGTCATTCTATTTAGAGTAATGGTAGGTAGATTTTGCAGCTGTATGTTGAGAATTAGAGGAAAGCCATTGGCAGAGATGAACGTTGAAATCTCCAAGAATGATGATTACAGATTTAGAAAAAGGTGAAGAAGAGAGAATGTGTTCTAATATAGAATTAAAGTAGTCGAAGAATTTAGGATAGTCAGTTGAGTTGCAAGACAGATGTATTGAACAAATGAATTTGGAAGTAGATTAATAGGATAGCTTGAGCTTAAGTGTAGAAAACTTGAAAGACTCCAAAGCAGAGAAACGAAAGCAAACAATATCGTTGCACACATAAAGCAACGGTCGCCGTTATCTGAAAATTGAGGATAGAAACAATTAGACGGAAAAGAGTCTAGATTGATGTCAGAACGCTCATAAACCTGAGTTTCGGTTAAAAATAAGAGATGAGGTTTAGAGAAGGAGAGATGGTGTTTAATAAGTGGAAATCAGAGTAAAGGCCGCGAAAGTTATAGACATTTATGAAGAAAGAGGACCACGCATCAAAACAGCCCAGCAATTCACTGACGGTACCAAAGCAACCATCTGAGGCAGTCTACTCCTAAGTGGTAATGGGAGAAAGACTCTTTTTGAAAGCCACCCCTCTAGGCTTCTCCAAGAGTAGTGCTGTGGATGTAATTTTTTATTTTTGTTAAATAGAGGCATGTGTTGCTAATAACAGTATATATATATATATATATATATATATATATATATTATAATATATATATATAAAATATATATATATATATATATATATATATATAAAAGACATATATATATGATAAATAATATATATATATATATATATATATATATATATATATATATATATATATATATATATATATATATATATATATATTATATTAAATATATATATTATTATATATTATATTATATATATATATATATATATAGTATATATATATATATATATAATGAGCCTCTTATACAGTAGCTTTATGCTAAGCTTTATCAACAACAAGAAATCAATATTCTATATTTGACAAATACATGACTATGCTGCCAAATACAGATCCGATACATGTGAAAATGGAATTTTAGAAGCTCGGTATGTAACACTAACCTACAGTGTAAAAATGTATGAGTAGGCTTCTTAATGCTGACTCAATACAGATGCTTACAAATAAAAAAGGAAATTCAGATGTGGAATGGTTAGAGTATAACACTAAACTAGATCATGCAAATTTTTGAATATGATACTTAAAACTGACACGACATAGATGAATACAAATATAAATGGGAATAAAGGTGTTAGTGCTGCATGTATTGCTAAGCTACATTATATAAATTTATTATTATACATCGTAAACAGACTCGATACAGACTCGATACGTGGATGTGTTAAAAACACTAACTGCTAGTATGATAATTTAAATGTCTAATTAATAAACCTTACTAAAACTAACGTTATTACCCTTACCTGTTGAAGATTCATTAGAAGCTTGTAATAACATCATCAAATTAGAATCGTTAGATCCTTTCGAAGCATTTTCAAGTTTCTTTCTATCTTCTAGGTTTGGTGAACCTGAAAGAAATATTGGAAATTATTCGAAGTTTGAAAGTTATTATAAGACAATTCTGAATGAAATTATTATTTTTTTTTTTTGCATGACATATTTACTTTTATATATATTACATCAATGTTACACTGGAGTGATTAAAAATTTAAATGCTTTCTTCATTACTAATATATTCACTTTACTTAAACTTGGGAAAACTTAAATATATTCATAATCATTTACACTTTACTTTGCATTGATCTACTAAAATTTTCTAACATCTTCATGAAGTTTGGATCCTTTGAAGCACCTGGGTGTAAGTTTCCAAAATTTATTGAAGTTATATTAGGCATTTCAAATTCGAATCCGAGAGAAGTCCTCCCTGTAAAAAAAAAAATAGTGTTTCTTAACGAATAATCTTTTTATATAAATTTCTAGACAATGTTTGGTTAAAAGTCAGTAACTACGTTGTAGAAGCTAAGACAATATCCCTACCCCTAGTCGAAAGTTTCCAATGATGTAGAGCTGCATAAAACATTTACTGAATTGTCGAAGAAAAGAAAATAAAAGAGTCAGAGAGAAGTGGAAAGAGCGCTCCTTAAGGAAGCTATGCTGGCCATAAGAAACATGATTGTTACAATTGAGATGTTTGCTAATCATACTGCTAAAGGTAGAAACAAAAACTTTGGAACGTAATTAAGATAACAAAATAGTACAATAGTTAGATGACAGTAAGTAAGTTCAGTGTTTTGTCTACAGCTGCAGTAAACCTAAGCTTCCAAAGAAATGATGAAAACGATAGACAAAGAAGAAATATTTTACCAAGGAAGAGTGCAAGTTTGGAAATGCAAGTTTTTAAAAACACAAGTGGGATACATTCAAAAATATTAGTTTTCTTATTATTTAAAGAGAAAAAATAATAACTTTCAAAAAATAAAACTAGACATACAGTAAACGAGTTGGTGAGAAATGTAGAAGCTGGAAAGCTCGGGAATCTTTTAGAATGGAATTAGAGGCAAAGGTTTGTGGGAAGAGTTCAGCTGCTTTTCTCTCTAGGAAGATAAGAATTTTTAGTGTCACAGACAATAAATTTGCACGAATTCAATTTGAAATATACATCACATGGGCTTCTGGAATTTGAAGGTGTGAGAAACTCCTGAAGACAGCGACCCTTCGGCTATTTGCAGGAGAATAAGAAGTTAAATTAATGTTTATTATTTTTAGGAAAAGTGATCGAGAATGGAATGTATGCTTCCAATCCCGCAGGAAATCTCATCGGTTGTGCGTTCTGCGCACTCTGAGGGACCCCTCCCGAAGAAGGTTAAGTGAGTGGATATTTTTCCACACCTTTCTCTCATGTTTTATTCAGTGACATTTATATGTAGCATTTTAGAAATGTAGCAAAATAGTGCGAGTGCATAATTGTGCTATTGATATGCTAAACCAGGAGTGCCTAATGGACAAACCTATAAGCAATCCTGTTCAGGAAGAATATGTGTGAATATGCTAAAAAGATACAAACCCCCCTAGTACCGAAGTGAAACGGGATATTCTACAAATTTCAAAATCCAAAAATACCAAGCTTCATTATGCAAATTTATAACCATGTTACAAATTCAAACTCAATACAGATTTTTGTAAATAAAAATGAAAATACAGATTTTGAATAAGTTATGAAGCATTAAACTATAACAAGGAAATTTAAATATCTATAACAATATTCCAAGATTGTCTTATACCTTACCCTTACCTGATAAAGGTTTATTCAAATTTTGAAACATCATCATCAAATTAGGATCGTTACTTCCTTTCATAGCAATGTCAAGTTTTTTTTTATCTTCTGGATTTGGTGAATCTGGAAGAGTAGTTGGAAATTAATTGTTTGAAGATTATGACAATATAAGGCAATTCTGTGTGCATTTACTTTATGCATATCATAAGCACAATGGTCTGAATGAATATTAAAATGCACTCATTACTAACATATTCACTTTATTTAAACGTGAAAAATTAATTACACCTTACCTTGCATTTTTCTAATAAGATCTTCTAACATCTTCATGAAGTTTGGATCTTTTGAAGCACCTGGGGGTAAGTTTCCAAAATCTATTGGAGTCATATTGATCATTTTAAATTCCATTCCAGGAGTAGATTGAGCTGTAAAAACAATTAATGGTTTTTAACAATAATTCATCCATATGAATTTTTAAGCAATGCTGTAATTAACTATATGTTTGGATGAGGCAACCAATGAAGTGTCAAAAGTTTCTAAGGAATGTTGAAGTTGATAGGCAGAAATGGAGTAGTTTTCTAAGACAGGTGGGAAACCATTATAACCATATACCTTCTTTAAATAAAATTACAATATTATGAATAAATGAGTTGGCAGGAAGTGAAGAAAGATTCCTTTAGAGTGCAACTAAAGGCAAATCTTTGAGTGAAGCGTTCACCAATATAGTGCAAGGCAAAACTGCTTTGGTTGTATGGGGAGAAAAACGAGAAAGGAAAGATAAAGAAGAAAAGTTAGAGTCAACAATTTATGCAAAGTTCCTGAAAGAGACTGAAGAAGAGAAGCAGGAAAGATCATTGCATTTTTAAAGGAGAAAAGAATTATTGTTATGAGAGCAAATTTTGCAAATTTTCGGAATGAAATGTAAATAGCAGGAATATTTTCCGAGTTTGAAGATGTCGGAAACTCTTGAAAGCAGCGTCTCTGTAGAGGAGATTACATGAGTTAAACTGCGGTATATATGTATTAGTTTAAGAAAAAGAAAAAGGAATGAAATCCTCCATTCTGGGGGATCACCATGATAATATTAGCATTCTGAACACTCAGATAAAATATACTGAATAAGGTTTTGCCTGTGAGCTGCGGTTTAATCTGTTAAAAAAAGATAGATATCTATTCATTTTTCTCTTACCTGATGAATTTTTATCTGCTTTTTGTAGCATCAATATCAAAGTAGGATTGTTAGATCCTTTCAAAGCATTTTCAAGTTTCTTTCTATCTTCTGGGTTTGATGAATCTGAAAGAGAAATTGGAAATTGGAGGATTTAAATTTATTATAAGACAATTCTAAATAAATATTGTTTTCTGAATGCTATATGTAACAAATATATATATATATATATATATATATATATATATATATATATATATATATATATATTATATATATATATATATAGTATATATATATATATATATATAATATATATATATATATATATATATATATATATATATATATATATATATATATTGCATTAACGCTACACTGTTGTGAATGATTATCAAAATGCACTCTTCACCACTAACGTATTCTCTTTATTTAAACTTTGGAATACTTAAATACATTAATAATCATTTATATCCTACTTTGCATTGATCTTAAAATCTTCTAACATCGTGAATTTTGGATCCTCTGAAGAACTTGCTGGTAAGTTTCCAAAATGTATTGGAATAATATTAGATCCACTTCTAGGAGAAGGTTTGTCTGCAAAAACAATTAAAGGCTCTTCTCTACTTATTAATAATTATTAAACGATAGCTCCAAAGGAGCAGATCATCTCAATTATAAATACATATAGTTTCTTGTTTAAGTTATTCATAATACTATTTGTAATTCGTCGATGGTATTTTATTAAGATGTGTGTATGTTTGGTCGGTGAGATGTTCGCTTGCGGATCATGTGAGTGTGTTGTTGTGTTTTATGGTTTTTCTGTTATATGAATATTCTTTCCTTCTAGTTATTTTTGCATATGAAAGCATGTATCTGTACTTATAAATTGTTTAAAATAGTTTTCTATTAAGTTATATTTTATAATTATATTGTTATTATCTATATATTTGTAATTCGTCATAACAAATGAATATAAATCTATAATATTACACCACAGGAGTCTCTTTCTAATATTTATATTATTATATTTTAATCTATAGTTATAGTATTTTTTTATTTTTTATCTATATTATTATATATATATCTTGTTATGTATGTATATATACTCTCTGTTATATTTATATAATTATTATCTTTTAATATTCTAGCGGAGTCATTGTAGGTTCTATATGTTATATATGGGGTTTAACTGACTCCGGGGTTTATTACAATTCTGCTTTAGGGCATATTTATTATCATATTTTTAACATTTCAGCATATTCAAATTTTTCTTAATATTTATGTATGTAATATATTTATTTCTCCGTATATTTTACATTTATGATTATGTTGGCAGTATATCTATTTAATAATATTCAGATGTATAATCTAAGCTTTATATATCTATTATATCTTTTTTGTCCAATTATATTATTTAATATTATTTATATATTTTATATCTTATTTATCTTATCTAAATTATTTTATATTATTTATATATTATTAATTAATATTCTTTAATTATTATATATTTATTATATTATATATATATTATCTCTTTTTCTATATTCTATTATATCTATATATATTATAATAAATAAAAAAATCTCATTATATGTTTATTATTATATCTCTTATTTATATTTTTTTTACTTTCTTTTCCTTCCCGGTTTTTACTTATGTGGACGGCGCGGTTTTACTACGTGTATTTGCTCTTACTTATTTCTTTGACTTTTTCTTAATAGTGCTGATCCACCTTATTTTCATAATGCGGCTATTTTTCTCCATGTCGTTATAATTAAATTAAATTATTTATATGCATGGTTCGTTTTGAGGTCTATTGACTTCTTTGGATGTTTTTCAATTTTGTTGTGCTTTTGGCTTCGGTGATGATTATTAAAGGCACGCTCGAACCATTGTCTCGTAATGTTCTTACATTATCTTAATTCCCGGATCGAGTTAACCTCTCTGGCATTCGTATGAATTTGGACTATATTTCTATTTTCTATCTTATTTCTCATACTAACTTTTATTTTTTCTGTTTACTCTTATTTCCTCAATGTTCTTTAATATATATATTCTGTAGCTTTGTCTTTTATATTCATCCTTTTTCGTTGTTGTCCTTAGTTTGTCTAAGTCTAGTATCGCGTAGACGTATTCCAGTTCTGTTATACCTATTCTTTTATTTCCACCCTTTTATTATAATCCTAATAATTATTTTACTTATTATCTTAGTAGTTATACCTTTCTCTCTTTCTTATTCTTTTACTGAGTCATTTTGTCTCCTATCTCCCTTCTCTTCTTTTAAATACTGATACGTCCCGGCTCTGAGGTTTAAGTATTCCCTCTCTACACGCGAGTTAATTCTTGTAAAGTCAGCGCGAAAGTCAGGGAATAACTAATCTTTGGTCTAGCGGTTGTGGTTAAGTTATTTCTTCGAAAGCGTTTAAGATATGATCACAACTCAGCGAAATTAAAAAAAGAGTCAGGAAATTTTAAAATTTCCACAAATCGATACCTCGAGTCTGACTAGCCTTCAATTTGTTGCACGTTTGATATATCATTTTTCTTTTAGCATGCCTCTTGTAATGTATAATTGTGGAATCAGAGATGTATTTGATAGGTGGTGAACAGGACTGGGCTGAGGAATCTGAATCACTTTCTTAACATCTACCTTTCCTATCCTGTTTCGTCTTTTATTCTTTTATGCCTTCTATTAACTCAGCTATTTCACTATCTAGATTATTCACGTTAGTCAAGGTTGTCCCCACCCGCAGATGGTCATGCCTCCTTTCGACTAGGATAGGTGATGGGTATCCATGGTTTTCCCCTTCCCTCTCTGGTTGGTTTTTTCTGTCTAGACTCGGTAATGTAATTATTGACTAGACATTCGTGTTTATTCTCGTACTTCTTTCCTTCTTCTAGGGAGTTTATATCTATTTCTTTAGATGTTTTTATTTTTGAGGTTTTGATCTGCACGCTTGCGATTCTGTATTTTTCTTGTGTGCGTTGAGATATTATTTTGCCTTATTTATGGCAATTGATTGAGACAAAGTAACTATCGTTAACGCCAGTGGTTGCGACGGATCACTATCGTGAACTCACCACAGTTTATCAGGTGTTGGGTAAAGGACTGATAGTTCAAGGAATACTGTAAAGTATGTAAAAAAGAACTTTGGATCTATCTAAATAGTGAATGCAAAGCCGACAGTTTAGCACATTCAAGGAGGGGAAACTCACTTTGAATTTAATCAAAACTCAGGAGGACAACCATCATTGCAAAACTTTTTCGTTATGGTGTTCTAATATACAAATATTAGTGAAAGTGTGTGCACTGAAATTATGCATTCAGTCAACATTCTAATCATAACTCACGATGTAAATGCACCATGAGTGTTCATTAATAACAATCCAACCAGTTTATCATCAGTTTCATCTTTTGCATTAAAGAGAGTGTTACGAAGATCTGAATACTATGGGATTAAAGGTGTGGATGATAAATGTTTAAATCATATCCAGATATAAGGGAATAACATTTAAATTAATGTTTCCAGATAGTGCTGTAGCTTCAAATTTTAAAATGGGTCTGATTAAAATGTAATATGTGATTAACCATGGAGTTGCTCCCTATTTTTCAAGAAAGCAAAAGCACAATACACTCTACTTTGCAGTGAGGCTCATTTTACCTTGAATAAAATTCAAATATTTTTGGATGGTGAATGTCCTTTTTAAG
The DNA here is from genome assembly GCA_015478945.1 of Trachelipus rathkii. Taxonomy (NCBI): domain Eukaryota; kingdom Metazoa; phylum Arthropoda; class Malacostraca; order Isopoda; family Trachelipodidae; genus Trachelipus; species Trachelipus rathkii. Next base: position 69,205 of record JABUQX010029727.1, read on the forward strand.
AGACTTGACTTAGTTTTTTCTCTAATAGTAACTGGAATATGTTCATGTGGAATTGTGGCGAATTATTAAATTAGGAACTGATGTTTTGCATGGAATGTGACAGTGGACTGGAGCGGTTTTCTATAACTAAGCAATTTTAGTGGGATCTGAAGGACCTTAGTCCTGATTTCTCAGAACAGTGCCAAATTCTATAAAGCATCTCATGAAGTATTCAAAAGTTCCTATCACTCAAAAATGTTGACAGATGTAAGAGCTGCCCATAGGAGATTATGAAGAACATCTCAAAGAGTCAAAACATACAAAAAGAAGAAGAGATATAAAAAGGTTGAAAAAGAAAATTATCATACAGATCACAAACTTGAAGAGCAAAGAAATGAATGTTTAAAACTGAAAGCTTTGACAGAAGAAGACGCTATAAAATCAAAAATTCAGATGCTTGAGAGAAGAAAAAGTTTAACCTAAATCTCCCCATTTAGAACTTTTGTGATCACAATGGACGTTATTCACGCTAGGTATTAATGTAACTTTTAAATTTATTTTCTTTTTGTTAAATAAAATGTGTTATTTGGAAAAAATAAAAAAAAGGAGTCGTTGGATGGGTTATTGGGGAAGGTATACGGCTGATTACATATAAACAAAAATTATAGATATATTTTTTTAAATTCATCTATGATGATGAAAGTGACGAAAGAATTTTCAATTAATATTAATGTATGAACTGAGTAATAGGCTGCAATAATGAATTATAGATATTTTAATTTACGCCAAATAACGAACACGCTGGTCGGGAAAATTTTGCGGTTTGGTCAGGGAAAATCAGGGAATAAATTCAAATTTCAGTGTGAACCTTGTATGATCTTTATTGTCTTTATGTATATTAGTATATAATTTTTTTTATTTATTATTTTTTTTAACTTTTTCTTTAGCCGAGTTTTATGTAATTAGTGTATTAATATTTTTTTTTTTTTTTAATTATTCTAAACTTGAACTCCAAGTTTGTGAAGCTTTGGTATACTTTTGGAGTACTTTTTGGCACTTCAGACAGGTTCAATTCGACGTTTTATGTCAAAACGCCATCTTTAATCAACATACCGGTAATAAATTATAATATAATAGTATATATATATTATATATATTATATATATAACTATATATATATATATATATATTATATAATATATAATATATATATTATATATATCTCTCTGGTATGGATAATGCCCAATCAAAACAGGAATCCGCCAGTGGGCGAAAAATTGAACCTCAAATCTAAACATAATCTGACTGAGCTGGTACACTTTTGAATGTATAATCCGAAGGAATGGGGAATGAGAGGAGAAGGAACGGTTGTCATTATTTTACCGGCAGATTACGTGAAAAGATACAAGTACAAGCTACAAGGTACAAGGTACAAGTACAGGTTCAAGTACAGGTCAAAGTACCAGGGAGATCAAAGAGAAAGAATGGGACTCTGTGGAAAGACCAGTTACTGTTTGTTACTGCTCGAAGTTGGTGAGATTCATAGGGCTTTGGTCGTGATTTGCCATCTCTGGTTTATCATATCATTGGTTTCAGTCATCGAGTGGATTAAGATGAGCAATTGATTTAGTCCACATAACACAGATGTAGTTTTGCTTTCCGTCCAACCAGGATTCGATCCTGGAGTCTAGTGAATGTAATCCCAGGATTTGATCCTGGAGTCTGGTGAATGTGAGTTGAACGTTTTACCGACAGAGTTACCAGACACGTTGGAAAGATCAGTTTATTGAGCTCTATTCAAAGGGGGAAGATATGTGACTACATAGTTCAACAAAAATGTATGGTCGATGGTTTGTTATAGTAGTGATGATACATGGAGAGTGGTGCAGTAGTTCGACGGGTAGAAAGAGCTTCTATTAGAGCAGGAGAATTGATGGTATTCAAGAAGAACCAGACTTTATCACCCCTTTTAAGAAGACCTGTATACAAGAGGAACCACCACAGATACGTGATGCATACTTCATACCAAAGATGGACGACACCCCTATTCGGAATAAGCCATTCGGGTGTTGTAAAAGAGCTCTGAAGACTCCTGAGAACTCCTAACCATTTGAAAGCTTTTTTAGTGAGGAAAAAGATGTGACCCTTGTCATAAATGATGTCAAAAAATTTGAGAACAGACGAAGGTTTGAGTTGTGTATTTTCAAAGATGTTAAAGTTGTTTGGAAGAATATGTTGAGTAGTAAGATGAAGGAAATGAGTTTTTGAGGCATTGAAGATAATTAGGTTTTCTCTGCCCCCCCAATCAGAAATACGAAAAATTTCAGATATCAGCTATTCATGGCGACAACCTCAAAGACTGTGAAGTTGGGGGGGGGGGGTTATCGGCGTAAGAGTGGATAAGTGCATAGATAGGTCATTAATTAAAATTAGAAGTAGGACAAGTGATACAACAGAACCTCGAGGAATCACATTATTGATATATTTAAAGGATGAGCGGTGGTCGTCTGTTATCAGAGAGAAGAGTAGTTACCGAACGAGTTAATGAAATCGTCGTAGACCTTCTCCTTCCAAGTACTCTAAAGGTGGATTAGAGCGGAAGAGGTCATATGTTAGGGTCAGGCATCCATGTTGTAGGAACTACTAAGTGTTTACGCTTTGTGGATGTCCTGAGTGAAAGCAATCCTACGCGGGGAAAGTTTCCAATTCAATATTTGAGCCAATCAAGAAGACTTTCGCTATGTCTGAATATTACAGCAGAAGACTCACGGAAATGCTGATGATTCGAGACGAATAGTTTGAAAGAAAGGAAAGATCACCAATCAGCCTTTCATAACAGAACCATTCTGTTGATTTGACAAACGAGTAGAATAATTAAATGTTGCCAAATCTTCTAGTTTAGGACTAGTTAGAAACTCTGGAAAGAAAGAAGGAAGGTTAATACCGTAAGAAGATAGGTTAAAGGTTGTTGAGAGAGATCCCCTTTATTCGGCATAGGCTGAATGAGCTTGTTCTTCAGGCAGATATAAAAAGTCCAAGTTTATAGGCGAAGACGAAATAATTTACCAAGGCAGGGTGCAAGCTCGAAAGTCTTAAGTTTAAGAACTTCCTGAAGAATACAGCAAGAATCATTCTCCTTCATAGTAGTAGTAACTTTAGTGAGGACTGAAACTGCATCTTCAGGATAATTACAGTGTTTGCAGGAGGGTGGTTGAGAAGAAGTAATAAAGGGAAGGGATGGATGAAGGGCAGTGTTAGAACTCAAATTCTTAGCAAAAGAGGAACTAGTAAAATTAGTGAATGTTATATAAACTTGAATTTTTATTATTATTGAACTATATATATAATATATAATATATATATATATACTATATATATATATATATATTTATATGTTTTTTTATATATATCCTATATATATATATATACTATATATTATATATATATATATATATACTATATATATTATTATATATATATATGATGGGTTTTTTATTATTAATAATGCATCTTCAACAGGAAATTGTACGTTTAGAATTAATTTTAAATCGAAGGCAAGGCCAATATTTTTCTTTTTTAGAAACCTTTTTTTGTAATAAAGCAAGACCAGAATGAAAGGAAGGAGCAAAAAAGTAGGTCAAAAAAATGTTTTAAGTTAAAATTACGCGGGCCCGGGAAGAACATTCGTAGAGAAATTGCGACGCGAAATTCTCACTCTCTCTCTCTCTCTCTCTCTCTCTCTCTCTCTCTCTCTCTCTTCTCTCTCTCTCTCTCTCTCTCTCTCTCTCTCTCTCTCTCTCTTCTCTCTCTCATCGTCTTCTCCTCTCTCTCTTCTCTCTCCTCTCTTCATCTCTCTCTCTTCCTCTCTCTCTCTCTCTTGTCTCTCTTCTTCTCTCTCTCTCTTCTCTCTCTCTCTCTTCTCTCCTCTCTCTCTCCTCTCTCTCTCTCTCTCTCTCTCTCCTCTCTTCTCTCTCTCTTCTCTCATCATTCTCTCCTCTCTTCTCTTCTCTCTCTCTCTCTCTCTCGTCTCTTCCTCTCTCTTCTCTTCTTCTCCTTCT
>JABUQX010029728.1:0-17500 GCA_015478945.1 Trachelipus rathkii
TAGAATTAGTAGATCGTCGTAACAACATTAATACTTTCACGGGATATAATGGTATGGTAATTAATTTATTATTTAGATTACAGGACATCGCATTTATATATCCTATTAGTTTTTATCGTGTGTAAATCATGGCGGAGTGTGCCGTTTATATGGTAGATCTTAGATTATAGAAAGGCGAAAACTTTTATAATCAGTATGGTATAGCGTTACATATTTATTTAGTGGAGATTCCCGTGTTCACAATACATTGGGTAGTGGAGTTATTATATATGCATTACTCTATCATACGACAGTATTTTGTTCGTTGGCACATAAGTACGTACAGCAAACAATTACTAGGATCTAACGTGCGTTATCAACCTTCATACTTAACTTCCGAGAAATCTGTGAATGTAAAATCTTGATTTTTATTACATCCGTTTGTTTATCAGTTCAGATATTGATCATAATTTATGTAATGGAACCTGATCGGAATTATTGTCCAGAACTCCTAGTTGTGACTGAGAGTGTGCATTGGCAATCTGAACAATTATATACTTAATATAATAATAAATTAATGTTCAACTAGTTTGAAAGTAATATTCATTCGGGCTTAAATATGTCTAATTCCACATTTCAGCGGAAGTCTGAGCATCAACTGTCCATTGATACGTGATAATTACGGCAGGTATTTTTTGATATATATGTCTGCTGATGATGTTGTCTAAGGAATTTAATATTCTTTCGTGGACCATGCTACATTTACTTATACATTTACGGTTTTCGCAGAGCGCTGTTTATAGGCGTTTTATCGATAATTACTAATTTTCTTAAGAGAGAATTCGTTTTGATTTAATAAAACAGTGGATCGTGTGTAAAATTGTTAGCTCATTGACTAAACTGTTAGGTCGCTGCATCTAGCTCTGGAATGTTTCGATTATGGTCAGTTATTTAGAAAAAAATTCGCGTTTTGGGTATTAGTTCTCACTAGATAGTTTAGTAAAATGATGTTAATCTATTCGAATCTGTTATACTTACATAATGACTCTATTGATTGATAATTTTAGGTTAACTAGATCAGGCTGGTACGGTATATTGTAATTATTATGCATGAATCCTCAAGTTTTCAGTTTTAATGGCATCTTTGGGACTATTGATGGTTATTGTTTTTAAAGAGGTACGATAGTATACATGTGATTAGCTGTTCCGGCTCTTTTTCACTACTGGATAAACGGAGAATACATTCATGCGCACGGCTCTACGAAATGTAATTAAAATTAACTTAGTATAAAAATTGGGATTTGATTTTCTTTAGCTTTTCTTTTAGATGTGAACTTGCTGAAAAAAATTTGTGGTTTAAAAATTAATATTCGAAAACTTTTTAACAGAAATAAATTAGAGGTAATATATTGTCATTAGCATTCTATTCTCTTGTCTTTAGGGGTTATGGTGTCCACTGATGTCACGTTCCTTAACTGCATTTATCCTTTGTCTAACCACTTACGTGAGTTTCTTCCGTTGTATCTTTAGTTTAGTTCATCCATGAAATTTATTTCTTCGTGTAGTTTTGATTCCTTGTCTTTTTTCATTGGCTCTAGTTTCTCTATTCACCTATGTGGTGTTTCATGTAAATACTCTTACGGGGATGGTAATATAGTTAAGTTGATGTTGATCTACTCTATAGCCCTTTCCTATATTCTTATCGCCTGGTTCCGTTTTAATTATTCCCTGGTATCATTATATTAAATAAAGTAATATGTTCTTTCTTGTTTGGCCATTCTGGAGTCGTATAAATTATTAAACTTTGTTAGAATTTTTACGGCGTATGTTTTTTCTAATCAATATCTTCTGGTTATAGCTGTATATGATTTCCAATTTTTATTGTTTTTTAATGGTTATTGGAATCGCAAGTGTTTGGAACAGTTTGAATGTATTGGGTGTTATTCACGATTTTTTTACATTTTTTTGAGTAATATGTTTAATTAATCTGTGTTATATAAGTGTTTGCTGTGTGAGAGAGATAGTCTTACTTGAACATTTTGTAATTTTTTTTTCCTGTCATTTCCAAGGTGAATATACTGTATCTAATTAATAAAGAATCTCATATAGAAGTAGTGATAGAATGGTGTCAAATTACTTTCTTACATCTACTGTCACATCTTGCTCTCTCTTGGTAAAACGTATAAAAAGTGGGAATGCCATATTGGTTCTTTGTTCGTATCTGTTGGCCCTGGCTGTATGGTCCTGGCTATATGGCCTGGCTTATGGCTCTGCTTATGGTTCTGAATGTATGGTCATGGTTGTATTTTCCTGGCTCTAATGTATGGGTCGCATAGCAAGTTTGGTTATACACACACCATCTTTAATTATCGTGTCTTTTTTGGTTATATCTTAGGTTTGGTATCCCTCTCCAAACTTATGTGATCTTCAAATCAAGGCAAAATCTTTGAGTTTCTAACACTACAGTGTGCTATTTAAAGCAATGATCGAATATTGAAAATAAATTTAGTCGCGAATTTAATAATCAATCATCTCACATGGTGTGTGTTATTATAAAGACTTAAAAGACGTATTGCGTATTGTTTATTTCTTCGAGGTTGGATTCTATTGGGTTTTTTGTGAGAGTAGTGGTGTAACATACTTAATGTGTGTTGTATTGATTATGCTGTGATTCTCTGACTCATTATTAAGTATACTTTGTGGTCAACATCGGTTTGTTGTACATCAGCTCGGTATTTCTCATAAGATTCTATACTAATATTTTTTGGCTTTTCTGTGTTCAAACAAAGAAGCAACAACTTGATTAACGTGTAGGTGGCTCTGACAATAGTCTCATTTACTCACGACTTCTCTTTGGATTTGATAGTTTTCGGAATTGTTGTCACGTAAGAGACTAAAAAATCCAAAATTTTTCCAAAATTTTCTTAAATAATTTTGGACAAAGAGAGATAAGTTAAGAAGAGGTATAATGACGCCGGAGAAGCGGATTTCGGTTCGCCAGCCAGAACCTCGTTGCGGCGTCGTACTGGGTTTTTCTTCATTTTTATTCCTCTGTATTGTACCTGACAGTCTAAAGGGAACAAGTGGTCCAGTACTGCCTGGTTTATTTGCACTCATACAGATAAAACATCTGCCTTTTAAGGGTTTACGGATTCTATCTGGCTTCCTTGATATCTTGTGTCTGTGTTCTTCATGTGCCATGTTTAAGTTGATTCGCATAGGACACACTTCTGTCTAGATGCTCATAATCATACGTGTAGTAATATAATGATTCTTAACAACTGAACTTAACTCCCAACATTCGTTCATGTGTTATGACAGTTTATAATGTGTATACGTAATAGCAGGAATAAGAATTTGCCTCGTCATTTTAATATGTTTACTCTTTTGTTCACTTCTAGTAACCGTTGGTATTTATTGACATTGGTGATAAAAAAAAAAACTATGTCAGATGACAAGACGGAAGTACACTTGGTTCTTTCCTTAGAGATTACTGGATTCATTTGCATAATGTTTGACTGTCTATTTACACTTTCTCTCACTCCTTATTGTGAGGTTGCCCATATTTGGTCGCTTCGTGCTTGTAACTTTGTGGATCTCTCTTTATATTCCAGTTTATCTCATCAAGCTGCCAGTTTCAGTATGTCTGCACGGGACCTTAACACTGTTTTTCACGTCCCATTCACTTATTTTTGGCTCTCTAGCGTAATTCTTTTTATTGAGAGATAAGTCATATCAAAAAATTGTTTTTTAACCACTGTGCTTGTCTATCATCCTTTCTTGGTGCTGTTCATATTGGGTTTGCCCTGAGTTGAAATCTTCTGTAATTTTCAGTTCTCATTACTCCATTTTTCACCAGCCAATCACTTACCTCTGCAATTATTTTGATTGCTTCTTTTTCTTCAGCTTGCTCACTCTTAAATGGTAATTATTGTATTATATAATATATTAGCCCTATAATCTATAATAGTTCTACAAATGGGTCAATTTTTTGGTCTAACACACAAGGTTTCTATCTTCCTACATTGTTCCTGTTCAATACTTTCGAATCTTTCTAGAGGCAGATCAAATTTGTCTTATTTACCTCATTTACTTTATTACCTTTTGGGTTTTACGGCTTTAAATTAGCCTACTAGTGATTTCAAACTTTTTAATTATTTTACGACTGTAATTAATAAATCCTGGCTTGACTGGTTTCTGATGTATCCACTCATGATTCTCTATTTACAAGTTTTTTTCAAGAACTTTTTCCGCTTGTGGCTCCTTTCGGCTTTCTGATTTTGTTTCTCCTGTTTGAACTGATTTTCATGTGTTATTCCTGTCTGTCCTTCTTTCTGTGTTCTCCTCTTCTTCAGTTTCGTTTTTTACAGCAGTATATAGTTTACGAGAAAACAATACTATTAATTTTATAAAGTAATGAGGCTAAATCAACAGGAAGTTTGGTTCGTCCTATCATATATTTATTATATAATATATACTATATTTATTATATATATATATGTATACTATTTTGTAATCTAATATATATATTTTATTCTATTATTTTTATATTTATATTTTAAAGTAACTATAGGTAAATTTTCAAATATTTTATATATATTTAACATATATATATAATATATTATATAATAGTATAATATATATAGTTATTATATATATTATAATATATTATATATATATATATATAGTATTATATATATATAATATATTATATATGTATTCTATTATATTATAAATATTATTATATATTTAAGAAGTCTTCAAAAGTGCAGGAAACTTTCTTTTTTTTGGTTGGGGAAAGTCAATTTTTTGCTCTGGTACTGGCTCGTTTTAGTACTCAATGGGAAATGGGGTCAGTAATTTCAGAATTTTCAAGTCAATTTTGACCAATAAAGCAAACGCAGCGTTTTCTGATTGAGTAAAACGTCTGTTTCAGATGTTTTGTTCTGTGTCGTATGTGTTTTGCTTTATTTCATTTTTTTGTTTTTCTTTTGAAAACAGCCAAAGATTAGATATTTTTTTTTTTTTACTTAATTCCGATCAACATCAAATTATATCAGAGCGTGTATACGTATGTCGAGGGAAGATACACTTTTTGTTATTTAAGATTATTTTTTTTGTACTAAGAATTGAAAATTGACAATTGTTCATTGACATGAGGCCACTTCTGCATATAAAAAAAAATTATCTGAATAAATGCTATCTACTCAGACTTACAAATGCCTGGAAATTTCTCCTGATCAAATTTAACTGGTCAAGAATGATAATTTTTCTCCAGCGTTCTTAGTAATAGACCATCTCTGTATAATTCGAATTTAAGTCATTTGAAAAGATAGGAAAAAATAGTTTCAAAATGAAATCAAACAAACAATAAGACACAGAAACACTGAAACAGACGTTTAAGAGGTATAAAAAGCTGCTTTGCTTTAAATTTATCAAAATTGACTGAATTAAGAAATCTGACATTTCCGAACTGGGGCTAAAACAAAGTAGCAAAAATCAAACGTGCTTGTTAACTAAAAAAATCCTAACTTACACTTTAAATTTCACTCTAATACATCGGAGCATTCCTCATGAATCGTTGTTACACAATTTTGAAGGGGCGTTTCACGTATGGGTGTGTTTTTGTTTATGTTTCTAGCAAACGTGGATTCTTTCTGAAATCGTTTATGGTAGGTAGCATTCTTCTCATTTACTGGTTATTCGTTTTTGAGAGGAAAAGTAGAAGGGAGGTAAATCAGTTTGCGGGTGACGGACTGTCCGTGATGGGGTTCTGTTCTCCTGTTGTCTCTTAGCTGCCGGGAAGTTGACAAAAGAAGCTTACATTTTACAGTCTGACTAACAAGGACTATTCCCATGATAAGAGTACATTTCACAAAGTGCCATGGGAACAGATCAGATTAACTTGATATTGATTCATATTCGAATCTTTAGTGATTCGAGAATTAGACTCCCATTGGGAATTCGGTCAATAATTCAGGTCGATTTAAAAAGAAATCAAAGCTTCTGATTGCACTCAAAGTTGTACAGATGTTTCAGGAACGACAATCAATTGTCTTGTTCAGATAGCGAGCGGACTCTTCATGAATTTAGTTGTTCCCTCGGCATTTTCTTGTATATGACGATGATCGCATTTTCGATTATATTAGTGCCATATATCGATATTTAAAACTTATTTAATTGCAACGCCTCTATGGTGTTAACATGTATTAAGTTAGGAGTAATATAAGGGTAGTAGATTAAGAGTGAAATTGACAGGGACATTGCAGAGGTGGAGTGCGTTTCAAAATTTCGGCAACTTTGAAATGTTCACCGTAGTGCAGAAGATAGTCGCGTGACTATGATTGTAATTTTTTAATGTTGGTAATTATTTTTAGTACGTCAGTATATATTTATTTTATTTGCATATTTATTTACATCTAGGTGCGCAGGTGGTGAGATCATTTTTAATTTCTTATGTGCGTGCGCAAGTAGGTGCGACGGAATGTGATTAGATATTTCGATGTATGTTGATTGGCGGTCAATACACGAGATGTTCATTCACCACATACGATCACACATGGGTATGTGGTAGCGTTAAAGACGTAGGTGTCGATAGACAAGACACACACCACACGACACACCACACAACACACAAGTTACCCATCCTTATTTTTCTCTGCTTACTATTCCAGACCAGTACTCTAAGTTGTTTTACTCCACTAATGTTTGTTGCATGCTAACCTGATCATATATCTTACTCTTCGTCGACGCCCACAACACAATGAGTGCCAACATGCAGCCACTGTTCGTGCGCCTTAATATTGGAAATTGCTGAGTGGCAGACATAAAAGAAAAAAAAAAGAACAAAAAAGATTACGCCTTCGTGTGTGCAGATTGTTACTTCGTTTTGGCTCGATGGTCGCCGGACCGGCTTCGGCCGTGTCCGATTTCCGCGCTCTTTGGCTCTTGCGACTCCGCGTTTGGATACTCGTTCGTCTTATCGTTGCTTGTCATGAAGGGTATTTTCTTTTACTCCCACTCCTGCTTTTGCCCTACTTTTGTGAATTATAAATTGGAACGGGATGGGATTGATCCCGTCGTTTGGTGTCATATATCGGTGATAGGTGTTAGGACTTATTGACCCGTGCAAGCGGCTTCCAGTCGTAATTTTAAATCATGTTTATACAATTTAGTTAAAATGTGTATTAAAAATATAATACAATGTAAATCTTCATTCCGAATGCATGACTATTGGATCAAGGTGGATTAGTCTAATGAGGTTTGCGGTTAAAATGGCTTAAATCGAAGAAAGGTAATTAACGTGACTGAAGGGATTCTTTTCTCGATATTTTGACCGTAGTTTAGCAAGGGGCTATGAAGAAAGATGAAAATTTTCTTTAAATTAAACTCGAGCTATTATATTATTAGTATATATATATTATATAATTACTATAGTATATATATATATATTATATATATATATTTATATATATTATATATATATATTATATATACTTATCTTCTAATTAAATAAATTTAATTTATAAAAGTTTTTTTTCCTAATATTATTATTATTATACATATTTATTATTATTATAATTTATATTGTTATTATTCAAATCTTTATCGCGATTTGGAGAAATGTCAAAGTGTTTTTATTCTTGTTTTTCCTTCTTCATTTTCCATTTCAGACTCTTCATTAAAAATCCATGAGAAAATAGCAGCACTTACATGATTACACAGCAACAACAAAACACATCATAGCATGCAACAACACAAAAAACAACACAACAACAACAAAACAACAACATCAACAACAACACAAAACAAACAGAACTGCCATGCAAAAGACAAACGAGAACAACTAAAGCTATATCAGCCCCAAAAAAAAAAAGCTATGAAAGTGTTCGAGCTAGAGTCACATAGGTGGTAATATTGCATCGATGCAATGATGCATCGATGCATCGATGCATCGATGCAGTATTGCATATGTGCAACCCACACACACACACACACAACATAACACACACACACACACACAGCACACACCACACACACACCAACACACCCACACACACACACCAGGAAAAAACTTACCACACACACACACCACACACACACCACACACACACAGTCAAAGCCACCACACACAAACAGACACACAACACCAACACACACACACAACACAAATATATATACAACACGCAGCACTACACACACACACAACACTGGACTGAGAACAAAGAACAACGTAAGAAAATAAATAAAAATAAATGATTGCTATAACACAGCAAGTCCAACTAAGGTTTTTATTTTTTTTATTGATTTATATTTTAATATATAAATATATATATATAGTATTTATTATATAGTTATATATTACTTATATATATATAATATTATTATATATTTATATATATTATATATAGTATATAATATATATAATATATATTATATATTATGATATATTTAATATAATATATAATATATATATATATATATATATATAATATGGTAGAATAATATTTTTAATTTAAAGTGGCAGACATGAATGAAAATAATATAATTTAATTATGCTTTGGCATATAAAGGGGTAATATATTATAATAATAAATATATATTATATATAATATATATATATATATATATAATATATATATATTATATATTAAATATAATTATAGTATATAATATATTACATGGAAGTGTAAACAGCCACGTATAATTGCGCAATGGTTCGGCATCCGAGAATGAGAGTGCCGTTTGTTTGAGGTGTGCAATTGAACCTCTTGATGGGAAATTCAGCAGTGGTCACTTCCCCTACAATTGCTAGCTCCTTATCCTCATAATAAGGGACTCTCACTATCCTTAGTGCGTCGTAGTGGACACATGGAAGACTGCGAATCGTCAAGCTGATGAATCTTCTCCATGCAGCGTTGGACCCCAGCAGGTTCGTCAATCGTGGAAATAGTCTTGGCTGTTGGCGCATCGTGTCTTTTAATCTGATGTAAATACTCGTTATCATCGTTAAGACCATTCAGTCTCGTTTCCTTGAGTCTTCTCTACAATCCTTCACCATCTTATCTCATACTTATTTGGTCATGCCGCGGAGCTAATGAATTTTCCGTTATTCCTATTCAGCGTTAATTACCTTTTGCTTTGTAATATACGAAAGGCCCATTCTCTTGTCTCAAACTATGGCATACGACTTCGCCCTGTAACGAAGCTGTCAGCTGTTAATTGGGCCTAACTCATCAGTAAGGTTTCCTGAGGATTCCCCGTGAGGTGAAATAATCTTTGTTCTTTTCTGGCTTACGAAGACACAGCTGTCGTATCGAGTATGAGAACCTCTGTCAAAGAGTCTAGAAGTCATGCAATTCCATACGTGCAACTAGCATAGTGCGTGAATGCAGCTACAGCAACATTTGTGCTTTAGCCGTCCGATTTGCGTAGTCGGTATGTGTCACCTACAATATGGTGATCCCCCGCTACAATGATATTACGTTTCTCCAGATCGGCTCTAATTCATCAGTTCCCATACTTGCTCGTAGCTTGAGCAGAGAATATCCTCATTACGTGGCACCCGTTGGGCTAGTTTCCCCCAAAGAGAGTTCAGGAAGAGTTTAGCTATGTATCGCATGCAAGGGTTAGGCTTGATGTTATCAGGATTTAAAATGACGCCTTCACGATTCTCTTGAAATCCGCTATGAACTGGTGAAATTCAGGTGATGAATTAGATGGACACCCATCAGAATGACTCGAAGCTTCAGTCTTCACTTCATGAAGGTGTTCACATATTTTGCTGAAATATATTATCCAGACTTCTTGAAGATTGCCAGACTTCGTAAGTTCTTGATTTTATATCTTCTGCGAGCAATTTATCGGGAACTCGCAGTGAGACACTTAAGCATCCGCTGGGTTATAGTGATGTCCGGCATTTACTTTCATAACCAGATTCCTACATGTGGAGACAGCAGGGTGAAGAATGAGTCGGTCTCATCAAGTCGGAAAAAACAGGATGTTGTACAGATCCGTTGAGAGGAGTATGCTTTAGTATGAATGGCCAAAGTATGTGGTGGTTATATCTTTGACGAAATGTTAAATTGAAGACAACTACGTCCTGTGAGTTTTCGTGGGTAGGCCCTGCAGGAAACGATTTAGTTTTTTGTACATATGGGTAAGAGAGGTGAAGATCGAGGTAGTGGAGTTTTTCACCCTTTCCGTAAGGAGGATAAAGTAGTACACGAACGTTCAGTGGCCCGCCATATAAGCGTTCCCACAAACCACGCCGTTTGCCATTTCATTGCCTGTCTTGTACATATAATGCACCTAAGTTTTCAGTTCGTGTCTCATATATCTTCGGTTCACGAGGTAGCTTCACAGTCCTAGCTTCATCTTATTCCATCGGCCCCACACAGGCTACACCTCGATCCCTGCATTCTTATATATACGCTTCCTGCTGCAATGGTCGCAGTTGTAAAACGATGAGGCTGGAACTCAGTGCCAATCTCTTTGTCAGAGCATATCACATGCCTGTGTCATGGCGATATACAATCCATGGAAGAGGGACAACTTTCTCAAATGGGGTGCCGGGTTCCTTGGGCGCCCCTCTCTATCATTCAGGCTTAATCAATCTGCTCATTAACGTTAATCATGTTTTGAGCAACGAAGACGTCGCCCGTTAATGGGGACGTTATTCTTCAACAGGTTACTTCGAAGATACCGATCAGGTTTGAAGGAATTCATGTTTCTTTATTTTGGATTTTGTCATCCTCCATTCCTAGCGATGTTCAAAGTTCGCAGCCTGTGTACAACTCCATAAATGTTTAGCCATTTAATCCCTGCGAAACGATAATTTCTTATCTGCGCGGCCATATTTGGCAAGTGACTTCTAGGCATGAACCACTATCTGTAAATCGTAAAACATAAGGAAGCTTGGTTGCACGGATTCCATACAGACAATCATTTTAATAATACGTAGGATATGCCTCTGAACTTTTCAAACTTCCTGCGTAAAAATGTTCACTCCTGGAACACAGTAAGTGGTACTTCGCTTTGATGTAATACTCTTTATGTTAAAAGTATCATACATTGTTATCCAATTTTTTCAATTCGTCTTCTCGGTTGTCGCTGCATGGCGGTCTATCTCTCAAGACATTTCTCTGTACCGGGATTCGGTGCTTATAATTCAGGGTGTCGCGCATCAGGAACGCTGTAAGGGAAGAGACGCCTTAGCACACTACCTTCAGATCCCATCACTTTAGGTAATTTCTTAAATGCGCAAAGGCAATGAACAGATAAGGTATGCTTTGAAATAAATGTTAGCGATTCAGCAGTTAGCGTTATGATTTTGGTGCCTCTCTTCACACAGGATTGGAAGAGATGATGTCAGCTCCGGGTCGGGCCAGCAGTTTGCTATACACGAACTGTGTATCAAACTTCCCACCGTTGTGCGCTGCGACTACTATTTTAGCTTTACTGTGCGACTCAGAGAACTTGAAGAGGTAGTTGATGAACTAGATCTACAGGACAATCTCCTGATGAGTCTCCGTTCAGCTTTCTAATCAGGATTAAGATCTTCATCCGCTTGGTTGCGGCAGCTTCCGCTTGATCATTACGGAGATCTTCTCGCACATATCATACACACTAGCATCTCAATAGAAAGGTATGGGAGGCGCAATGTCTGTGACAGTTTCAGATTATTACAATCTATAGTTGATTTATTGTTGTATGTTTCAATGTCGTAATAAAACGTGAACACCTGTTTCTTCTAATGCATTTAAATCAGTGGGAAATTAATCTTTTCATAGTACATTCATGATTATCATCCCGTCTCAATAACTTTTCCATTGCATACACTGAAAGGATTGTCCACGAGTCATGTTGGTTGAGTTGCTTTCTTGTAGCCCAAACATTTATCTCTCGAAAGGGATGCACACTTTTGAGTTTCTTGCAAGTACGTTCGTTTAATGGAAGATTGAATGACTCACAATTGGTAGAAGTCCTGTACAATCATTGCATGTGTGGAGAAGTTCCGCGTTAGGTCAGGTTCGCCTTTTAAACTTGGAAGGGTTAAACACTGGGTACAATTCTATATTGGTGATTCATCCCTTAATGCTAGATTATTGTCCGTGAAGCTGTAAGCAGAGATTACAGAGAATGGCATCTTTAATTAATGTCGCATCTATACTACCTATAGCGAGTTTGATGGTATCTTTCGGGAACGGGTAGTAGTAATGGGTATTAACTTTATCATATCCTATTATATATAAGGGTAGACTTCTGTCCAGTTCATGAGGTTTAAAAACTATCTCTAGGAGGTGATGTACAGTATTAGCAAAAACGAATATACGGCATTTCAAATATTTTTCTATCTTCGCAAAATGTTCAGGAATCAAGGGGTCTTCATATTCCAGCCTGCACTTGAGCGCAATTTCCTTCCCTAATGTAGTTAGGGAGCCAGGTGTGAAATCACTTATGGTGGGGGTAAAGTTGCTACCAGGCGGGGGAGGTGGCAGAGTATGGAGTTTGTGACAGGCAGCTATCGCTCTGTATCCACATCCGATACTGCTTTTAGCGTGTATGTCCTCATCGTTTGTACGGGTTTGGATATTATTAATGCGTCCACTTATAAAGTTTACTGATGAAGGGACGATAGGTCCATTACCTGCCGGTTTACGCAATACTTGCACCTCTACATCAAACTGGTTAAACAGTGCCTTATCACCAGACTGGAACGCCTTCAACAAAGGTAGCTAGATACTGGCTTAGATTTAGTACTCATCAATTCTGTAGGGGTGCGTACCGCCAATTTCTTGTTAATTCTCTGTGCTTGAATTCAACCACAACGACCGCACCATACTGCTGACTGAGTTCACTTCACGGCGCCAAGAATGCTATAGTACACTTTTGTATTTACGCCTAAGAATGTATCATTAATATCCTCCTTCTTGAACACACCCTGCTCGTGTACATTTACCTGTATCGGTGGTGCGATTATTCCTGAATTCCTCGTAGATGCGATGCTAGTGACATTAAGCAAATCTGCAGTGAATGGTCGAGGTTCAGGCTCACTTGAAGGTCCTGCTACAGCACCATCATCGGCAGCTCGACCTGGACGGCTACTTTTTATAGGTTCGGATGTCTCACACTCTGGTTAAGACAAGAGAGATGAAGAGAGACAGGAATGATAAGTATTTTTATTAGCAATAATATAATAATAAATAGATTAATAATATAATAATAATAATAATGAATTCTATAGCAATAAATAATAATCATAATAATACTGATAAAATAATAATATATATAATAATAATAATTTTATGTCAAACAGGTCGCGGGCATAAAAGACTATGTAAACTCACCTTCGAGTTCGTAGGGGGAATATTCTTTCCAGTAAGAAGGGAGGAGGGGTAGAGGATGCATCATCAGGTTGCATTACTGCCTATGAGGACGTTCATTGTACAAGGCAAACGGACTATCCAAGCATCTCTAATCACCATCAACGGGTCTCCTAATGCACCTCTCCCGACATAGGAAAAGGTTGCTTCAATCACTCAACAGGCGCCGTTTTACCGTGGGCTGTAAGTTTCTGTGGAGCCCAAGCTCCTGTGTGTCGTGGTGGCTTTAGAATTTCAGCATCGTGAGACATGTATCATCTCAAAGACAGCATTCTGTTAAGCAAATGTATATACTGTATATATTATACAATATATATATAATATTAATAATATAATATATATATATATATAATATATATTATATATATGTAATATAATATATATATAACTAGATATATTGAAATATATTATATATATATTTATACTACAGAGGTGTGTGTGTGTGTGTGTGTGTGTGTTGTGTGTGTGTGTGTTGTGTGGGTGTGTGTGTGTGTGTGTGTGTGTGTGTGTGTGTGTGTGGGTGTGTTGTGTGATTGTTGTGGTGTGTTGTGTGGGTGTTGTGTGGGTGTGTGTGTGTGTGTGTGTTGGTGTGTGTTGTGTGTGTGTGTGTTGTGTGGGTGTGTACGTGATGTGTGTGTGTGTGTGTGTTGTGTGTGTGTGTGTGTGGTGTGTGTGTGTGTGTGTAGTGTGAATTTTTGCTTTAAATATATACATCCTCTTACATTATATATTACAACCTTACATTAATAATTCAGTCATAGTTCGACGGTTATAATAATTCAAGGTCAATGCAGTCTTACCTCGGCTTTTGATTCCATGGGGGTGGTAGACATCTCGCGATTCATACCTAATTTATTATTTCCAGAGCCAATACTGCACGAAGTAAAAATAGATCATCGCTTCAGCATATTATTGTTTCATTATAAGTCTGTCTAGGGTATTTCGGAGCTCTGCATGCTGTAGAGAGACGGTATATAGTATACAATATATAATATTATATTATATATATATATATATAAATTATTAGATATAATATATTATATATTATATATACTATATAATATAATATATAATTAATATATATAATATATATATATATAATATATAATAATATTAATATAGGTATTTACAACTGTAGTATTGGAGATCTCGAAACAGTGTGTTAAATCACCGTAGGGGCCTTGGGGATTTGGATAATACCTGCACCTAATACCGCTGCTGTGAGTTCTCTCTTGAGCCAACACGAGATCCACGAGACCGTCTTCGTCATCATCACTGAAGTCATCATGTCTCATAACTGAAGCCGTTTCGGCGTCCATTACCGCTTTAACGAGTTCGGATTCGTCTTCGTCGTCAGAAAGTATTTCGTAACGGGCGTTTGCGACTGACGTCTGTGAAAGTGACGCATTATATATATGATATATATATATATATATAATGTAATAATATATAATATATATATATATATATATTATTATTATATATATATAATAATATATATATATATATATTATATATTATTATATATGTAACAGTATGTAAGTACAGTGTATATAGAAGCTTACCTCGCCCCTTTGTACAGAGTCACATCTCTCTCCACGCCGCTGTCTTTCACCTTCCGCAGATTCGTACTTCACCACAGCCTCAACGAGATCGTCATTATCATCATCGCTAACACTCAATGAATCACCTCTTTCACGGGAGCGTCTACGAGCAGTTAAAATACGACGATTGGACATTCGCACATCAGCAGTCGCTTGATTACTTCCGTTTCTATCATAACTTCGACCCCCACTGGCACCCTCGGGCAATATCGAGTGGAATGGTCTTATCTGGAATATTCAAGTAAATTCCACTTTAATAAAATCATTACTTCGAATATTTTACAGCATATAACCAACACTAACATTAAGTAAATAAGTCATCACTGTTTCAGAACGAAATAAAATATTTTAAATAAATTTTATGCTCACCGCCAAAAGCTTCATGATGGATGTCAGATCGAAGTTGAGGCAGAGGTTACCTGTATGATTGCTTTTTACTTTCCTTATTCTCACGGAATACTTCACAATACTGGAATATATGTCCTTGTATATATATATATATATATATATATAATATATAATTTATATATCTATATATAATATATATATAATATATATATAGATTATTTATATAGCATTATATTAAAGATTCTATATATATTTATTAATTAGGTATGCTTTAACTCTTTAAATGCGCTCCTTTTTATTTCTAAGACTATTAATAACGTAGATATTATTATTATTATTATTATTATTATTATTATTATTATTATTATTATTATTATTATTATTATTATTATTATTATTATTATTATTATTATTATTTTTAAGGGGACCCTGTACTTGCCCAACCCCTACTTTTTAGGGTACAAATAAAAAATTTCACTTTTTTTTTTTATTACTTTAATTATTAGAAAATTTCCTCCTCTACATCATGGTGTAATTTTTGTTTCGAAATTCCGAAAGGTTTTTAAGATACAGGATATTTTTTATAGGTGTGTCAAACTAAAAAATTTCATTTCCAGGTTCGAAATTGCAATTCAACTTTCCAGGATCTTTCTAGGTTTTATTCTCATTTTATAATAAATTAAACTTTTCCTTTTCGCAAACACAACCTAAGATCAGGCTCTTTCTCAATCATATAAATGTAGTCAGAGTCAGAGCCGGTAGCCGGTAGCCGGTAGCGGAGACGAGAGCCACAGATAGCAGCGAAAAACAAATTTTTTTAAAGAAATTTTTTGCAGGTGAAAATATATCTGCAAAGATGGAGCTGAACAAATTTGAGAATGAGCCGAAGCCAGAGCCGGAGCCAGATTCAGAGCAGGAGCCAGATTCAGAGCCGGAGCCGGAGCCGGAGCCGGAGCCGGAACCAAATTATACATTTTTTTAAAGAACTTGTTTTTGCAGGCAAAAATACTTCTGCAAAGTCGGAGCTGAACTTTTCTGAAATATAGAGTTACAGTGTCGGAGTTCGGAGCCGGAGTCGGAGCCGGAACCGGATCCGGAGCTTAAAATTTTTTTTTATTAATGTTGCAGGTGAAAATAATCTTTTGCAAAGTTGGAGCTGAACTATTTTGCGGAGCCGGAGCCGGACCGGAGCCGGAGCTGGAGTCTGAGCGTGGAAGCCGAGCCGGAGCGAGACCGGACGACGGAGCCATAAGTAATGAATTTTTTGCAGGTAAAAATAATTCTGCAAAGTCGGAGCTGAACTATTCTGAAATGGAAACGAAGTCGGAGCCGGAGCCGGAGCCGGAGCCGGAGCCGGAGCCGGAGCCGGAGCCGGATCTGAAGAGCAAATTTTTTTTCAAGAATTTTTTGCAGATGAAAGTAATTCTACAAAATTGGAAATGAACAATGTTTGAAAAGAACCGGAGCCGAGCTGGAGTCCGGAGCCGGAGCCGGAGCCGTAGCGGAGCTGAAGGAGGTAAGAGTATAACATTATTTTAAAGAAATTGTTTTTTGCAGATAAACAAATTACTACTCTACTCCTGCTCTGGCGCACCACAGTGGAAAACTAATGAAGACAGCTGAGAGCACTCTTACGGCAGCATAAAGCCGGAGCCGAAGCGGAGCCGGAGCCGAGTCGGAGGTCGGAGCCAGATGGCCCGGATCCATGAGGAACAAATTTTTTTCAAGAATTTTTTTTGTAGATGAAAGTAATTCAACAAAGTTGGAGATGAACAATTTAGAAAAGGAGCCGGATCCAGAGCCAGAGCCAGAGCCGGAGCCGGAGCCAGAGCCAGAGCCAGAGCCGGATAAGAGCCTTAGGTAAAGTATAAATTTTTTTAAAGAAATTGTTTTTGCAGGTTAAAATACTTTTGTCCAAAGTTTGAGCTGAACCTATTCTGAAATGGAAACGAAGTCGGAGCTGGAGTCGGAGCTGGAGTCGGAGCCGGAACCGGAGCCGGAGCCGGAGCTGAAGAACATTTTTTTTTGCAGTTGAAAGTAATTCTTTAAAGTTGGAGCTGAACAATTTTGAAAAGGAGCTGGAGCCGGAACTGGAATCGAAGCCGGAACCGGAGTCGGAGCCATAGCCGGAGTTGGAGCCGGAGCCGGAACCGGAGTATAAATTTTTATAAGATAATTTTTTGG
>JABUQX010029728.1:25000-27500 GCA_015478945.1 Trachelipus rathkii
ATTTTGAACTAAAATTTGTATTTAAACATAATTTGATATTAGGACTGGAAGGCCGCTTTAGCACAGCCAGCTAAGTCCTTAACTTACCTGGTGACCACCGTGATGAAGCAGCCGAAAGGACGGGATTCGAATCCCATCCCGTCCAATTTTATAATGTCACAAAATGGAGGGGGGAAAAAGAGAGTGGGGGAGTAAGGGAGTAGTAAAACCCTTAATGTCAATGCGAACGAAAGACGAAACGAGTATACCAAACCGACGGTGGCGGCGGAGGCAGAGGCGGAGGCGGGAAAGCGGGACACGGTGCGCGAAGACTGCGGGGCCAAGTCAGTGGCGGGGCGGAAAACGGGCGCGCGCGGAAAACAAGTGTGTGTGTGTGTGTGTGTGCGTGCGGGGCGAGAGAGAGAGTAGATGATGTAGTAGTAGTCATGGCAACAAACATAGGGGGGTAGGGTAATGACAACAGCTAAGAGCTAAGGGTAAAGAGATGGTGGGGGATGGGGTAACGGGTGTGTGTGTGTGTGTTGAGTGTGTGTGTGTGTGTGTGTGTGTGTGTGTGTGGTGTGTGTGGGGCCTGGGCTGTGGTGTATGTGGAATGTATGTAAATCACATCTCGTGTAATGTTGATGACTGCGTCATCAAACAATACACTCGAATGTGCACACCTACGGTGCGCACGCACATAAGTAAATATAAAAAGGGGGGTAGGGTAAATAATAATAATATACACGTACATAAAATTACTTACATTAAAAATACAATCATATGTAACGCTGAGCTTCGCTCGCTGGATTTGTGCCACATTTCAAATTGCTTCGCAACTATTTGCAATGTTGCATTCCCATCTCTGCAATTGCTTGCTCTATATTGCCTCACTCTATCCTAGTAACCCCATAACTACTCCGACTCCAAGCAAGTGCAAATTCAAAATTTGTCTATTCTCTGACTCAGATTTAGTGCTTAAGAGTTACAGTAAACAATTTTTTTGTTTCAACAATTTTTTTTTCGCTTGCTTTTGAGAATGAAAAAATATATAACACTTTTCCAATGAATCTAATCTCCAATATGCTCATACGGAAAGTGACATAAAGATGCAGGTGCAGCGCAACACATGACAAAACAAATATATTTCAGTTTCGGAACAAATGTATACGTATATTATTATTAAAATTAATTTTATAATTCTTATTATATAAAAGCATTATAAAATTAATAGTTTTAATGACTTTCAGGTTTCAATAATAATAATAATAATAATTAATAATAATAATAATAATAATATATAAATAATAATAATAATATAATAATAATAATAATAATAATAATAATATAATAATAATAATAATAATATAATAATAATATAATAATAATAATATAATAGATAATAATAATAATGAATAATAATAAAAATAATAATAAACAGCCATTAACAGAATCGCTTATGAAATAAAAAGCAAAAGAATTTCTGACAAGCATTTAAAAAGAACTGGATTTTATAATTTAGGATATATATATATATATCATATATAATATATATATAAATATTATATATAGTATATATATATATATATATATTATATTATATTATATATATATATATATATATATATATATATAATATCTATGGATTGCCCTAAAATATACACAAAAACTCAGAAAATTCACCTTTGAGACCTGTAATATCTATGTGCGGAACAGTTACACACGAAATTGCCCAATATCTGAACAGCATTACCCGACCATATCTTAATAACTCTTTCATAGTTAAATCAAATAATGAAACATGTAAATTATCAAACAACTTAAAACTTGAAGCCCCTAATATATTCGCCTCACTTTGGATGTAGAATCTTTGTTCATAAATGTACCGGTTCTTGATACGATTTACATCAATAATTAACGAAGTGTATCACTCAAATAACTACCCCCACCAGATATATCAGAACAACATTTGAGAACCTTTTATTAATGTTGTTTGTACTCGAACATGCGGTTTAAATTTAAAGAATAACATATAGTCTACAAAACTGATGGAGTCCCGATGGGCTACCACTTGACCGTAGACATTTGCTGACTTCTATATGTCCAATCTAAAAAAAAACAAAATCCTTCGTGAAACAAACAACTTTAATCCCGTATTTTACATAAGGTATATCGACGACACCCTCACTATTTTTAGGAACATAGATCATATACATCAGTTCATCAATAGAATTCAAGAGTTTGTCATGACTTAAAATTCAACATACGAACGAAACAGGTTATAATGGCTATATGTGTTTTTTTTAGACGATCAAAATCAATGTTAATTCTGACGGCTCATTATCTACAGGCATACATGTCAAACCCACTGATAATGGTCTGTATATGAAATATGGATCCTATTCACCGACTATTTACAAAGAATCTATCGTAAAAAATTTAAGTTTACAGAGCATACAACCTATGTTCAACTTGGAAAACTTTTGATGAAGAAATTTGCCGCATTAAGTAAAATTTAATT
>JABUQX010029728.1:32500-45000 GCA_015478945.1 Trachelipus rathkii
AGTCTTCCACATCCATCTTCAGTATAATCTTCCTCACTTCCCTAAAGTTTTCTCTGGTTACTTTGTCCCTTATTCTGTCCTCTTCTCTCTCCATCCATTGTTCTCAGAGGCCTTCAATTTCTGCCACTGTATTGTCTATCTCTCCTTCCTTCTGTAGTAGTGCCACGTTTCAGACTCAGTACAGCAATCGGAGTCATATACTCTTCGAAGATTTAGCCTTTTTAACCTCATTCAAATTTCCGTCCTTCATCAATGGGTAAGTGCTTTCAAATAGCTTGTCAATATTTTTTCCATTCTTCCTAGTAATTCTCCTCCTACACCTCTCCTCCTGGTAAAACATCCACCTAAATATACGCTGGAAATCTACCGCCTTCACCTCCTCTTCAACACATCATCACTCATTCGCCTTCATCGTTCCTCTCGTTACATTAAATATCTCTGTTCCTTATGTAGCATTTATGCTTCATCCCTGCCTCCATAAACTCCTCCACAAAAACCTCACCACCTACTCCTACTTCTCCTCTCATCCTCCAACATGCTAGGTCGTGCCGCAAGATACGCCCTTTTCTAGTTACCTCCGTGACCACTCTTTTACCAAACGTTTCCCTGCCACTTCTTTTTATCTACATCTTGCAACTCTCAATCTTCCACTCCGCTCCTTCAAGAGTTCTTGCATTTTCTGTGTTGTAGCTTTTTCCTTCTTCTCCTCGTTGTGTCACGTTCCAGCTTTTCTACTTTATATGGGCTCTTTCTGTTTCCTTCTAATACACGTTCTTGTCGCCTCTCTTGCATATCTGCCACACCAATCTAATGATAATGCATCCAGCGACACTCCTGGTATCACCTTTACATTTCCTATCATTCTTTTTCTGATACTATCATATAGTCTATTATGGATTTTTGATCAAATTGCTGGGTTGGTTTTGTTCCACTCTATATCCCGTAATAGAATGGTGCTGACCTCCCGATGCTTAATAAAAGGTGTTCATAATCTTCAAATCATTTCTCATACAATAATCTATCAATCTCTCCCTTTCCAGGTTCCTTGTCTCTTCTCCCAACAAATCCAAAAACCTCCACTTCTCCTCTTCTCTTTCCCACTGTGGCATTGAAATCTCCCATCAGCACTTTTTCTCCTTCTTCCCCCATCCCCACCTCTTCTTCCATTCTCTCCATAAACTCTATTTTTTTTCTCTTCGAATGTCCTGTGTTGTGGTGCGTATACTTGAAAGTATTCTATACTTTCCTCTGCCGCAATTTTCAACACACACATCTATTATCCTCGTTTATATTTTTCACCCCTCTGAATATATGTGTGATAGCTGGGCCCCACTGTCATTCCCACCATGTTCTTATCCTCCTCACTCAGCGTATATCAGAATATAGCCATCTCCCAGTTCTTTACCCTCCTCAGAACTCCCTCACTCTCATCTTCGCCATCCCCAACGAACATCTACATCCTCCTCCTCCTCATGGATGTTCCACTATCTCTCCTCCTCTCTACATAGGTGCCTATGATTTATCGTAGCGTACCTATAATTTTTAAAATGTATTTTCTGATTCATAGTCCCATTATCTCGCCGTGGTTGTCGTCCAAAGTTTCGTCTGGCTTCAGAGGCTCGCGCTTGAGTATATTTATATTTCTGTGAGTATTTCTATATATACTATATATACTAATATATAGTATATTATATATATTATATATATTATATATATATATATATATATTATATAATATATCTATATATTATTAATATAGTATAGTATAATATTAGTATTTCTATATATATATATTATATAGATATGTATAAATAAACATTTAAATTAAAGTTTATAAGGGGAAATTTAAAATTATAATAATAAAATTGTTAAAAAAAACGAATTTCATTAACCAATTTCAAAAGAGTTTCTTTACGTAATTATAATTCAATAGCAGCTATTTTCATTTAATCCAACGACAATGCAGAATTATAAGTTTGAATTATATATATATATATATATTATAATAATATATTATAATAATATATAATATATATTATATATATATATATTATATATTATATTATATATATACGTTTTAATTGATATACAGGTATAAACAACACAATAATAGATATATTATAATATGATATATATATATATATAAATATATATAATATATATATATATAATATATAATATTACATATATATAAATTAGTATATATATATATATAATATATATATATATATATATATCGTAAATCAGTTTTAAATAATGTGATTGAAATAAAAATAAAGTGATTTAAAGAGTTGAATAAGACCATAAAATAACTTCGGGTAAAAGAGGGAAAGGGGAGGGTGGAAAAAGTGCCCCGATTAAACGGCTTTTGACTCAATAAAAAGGCAATTCAAAAAGAGTCAAATTCAAGTTTAACGTTTTTCTCTTTTCAAATCATTCTTTATTTTACTCAAATTGATTTCAAGTATAAATGAGATTTTGCTGGAAACAAGAACTTTCTTCTTTTTCTTTTTCTTCTTTATCTTTAACTTCATCTTTATCTTTTATCTTCTTTACCTTCTTCTCCTTCTCCTTTTTCTTTTTCTTTTTCTTTTTCTTTCTCTTTCTCTTTTTTTCTTTTTTTTCTTTTTTTTCTTTTTTTTTTTTTTTTTCTTTTTTTTTTTTTTTTTTTTCTTTTTTTTTTCTTTTTTTTCTTTTTTTTCTTTTTTTCTTTTTTTCTTTTCCTTTTTCTTTCTTTTTCTTTTTCTTTTTCTTCTCTTTTGTATTCTTCAATTATTTTCATATCAACCCATATCTTTCACTTCTGTTTTCTCTCTATCTCTCTTCTCCTCTTAATGTTCTATTCTTCACCAGCTCTATCCTCTTTATTGTCCTCATCTTTCTTTCTCTAATTCGTTTACTTCTTTAACTCTTTCTCCATCTTCATCATTTATTCCTCTCTGCTTGTTTCAGCCGGATTTTTATGACCTTCTGCGCGAAGTTTTCTGAATGGCTTCCTCTCAAAACTATTTTCTCCGTTCAATGATCGAATAAACATGGACTTTTCAATACGAATATTTAGTTTTGAATGAGAAGAAATAACAAAGGTTCGTTTCGATCGTTTGTTTTTTGTTAATTTCGACATAATCGTAAAAATATTAAGATTACATTTATTTTCGCTGTATTTTAACTTTCAATTTCAGAGATAATGTTTTAGGTGCAGAAGTGAAATAAAAGTATTGAAGGAACCGTCGATTCCAACCTAATAATAGGAGATATATCTACTCTAGGAATATATATATAATATATATATATTATATATATATATTATTATATATCTACTCTTATATAATATATATATATATATAATATATATATAATTAATATATAATATATATATAATATATATATATACATATATATATATATATATATAGTATATATATATAATATATATATTATATATATATATATTTATATATATATATAATATTATATTAAATATTATTATATATATATATATATATAAATAATATATATAGTATATATATATGTATGTATATATAATATATATATATTATATATATATTATATATTAAATATTCATATATATATATAATACATTATATAAAATATTTATTAAATATATATATATTAATAATATATATAATATATAATAGTAATATATATATTATTGTGTGTGTGTGTGTGTGTGGTGTGTGTGGTGTGTGTGTATATGCCCTCGTTTTTTTATTTTTAAAAACAAGCGAAAAATCTGATATTATATTTTTCTATATTTTAAATATATTATTAATAGATAATCAAAAGTAATGTTTATTATTTATTTACACAAAGGAAAGTTAAATGTTTTCATAATCTATACATAATATTTATAACTATTATAATACTACTGTATAGAAAATAGTTGTTTTCGTGATGGCCGGAATTGCAAGCTTGTATCACAATCCTCCTCCTCCTCCTCCTCCTTCTCTCTCACTCCTCTCCACCTCCTGCCTCCTCTCTCTCTCTCTCGCTCTCCTCCTCCTCCTCCTGCATCATCATCATCATCATCTATCATGCATTCATCATCATCAATCATCCATCATCCATCATCCATCATCATCATTCATCATCATCATCATCGAATCGCCTAATCATCATCATCATCATCTCATCATCATCATCATCATCATCATCGATCATCATCATCATCATCATCATCATCATCATCATCATCATCATCATCATCATCATCATCATCATCATCATCATCATCATCATCATCATCATCATCATCATCATCAATTCAGAGCAAATTATTATCAAAGACTACTGACAAGGTTTCATAATCATATATGAATAATATATGATGAATATGTATCATCACGATCAGCATCTGAGTCCTTAGATATCTTTCCAATCAGAGCATCCAGTGATAAATCTGATTCTCCTATCATATGGCATGTTTGAGGAGAAGGAGTCAGATTCTGATTTAAATCTAAAAGCAGAGCTTTCAACATTCATGTTCTCTTGAATGTCTTTAGTTTTCTCAGATCTTGATATCTTTATGAAAGTTAACAAGGGTGTGCGTGATGACACTTAAGAGCTGGAACTGAATCGCTGCTGATCCATTTCATGATAATGTACAGGAACATCTGACTAAGAATGCTGACCCAAAGAGTATTTGGTATGGTGAGTTTGATGACTACTGCATGTTACTCTTTCTTGAATGCAAATTTGCATATACTGAGAAACTTCTCTCGCATGCAGCCGAAGTGGTATATAGGAAGATCTAGATTTTGAGATGCTACTTTTGGTAACTCGCATCTTCTGCACAAATCTTTCCACCATCCTGTAGGCAAAAGCGTGTCGCAGGAAGCGAAGCCCAGAGAAATTCCAAATTGGATAAGTCCTGTTTCATGGAAAAATTTGCCAATTCCGCCATCACCTTTTCCTCAACATCCAACATATTTTCTCAGACTGTAGATTTTATGGAAGACTTCAACTCAAAGAAAAGTAACGAACAATTATTTGAATGTTGCTATTTTTAAAGTAACTATGAAGAATTTCAATATAGGAATTAAGTAATTGCAGCTATGTTTTAGAAAATAAGATTGCTTACATTTTTTACTGGTCAAAAATCTTTCCCTTTGTAGTGAGGGTCTAGCAAGTTTGTTGCTAAGTGAAGATTGCCAAAGTAGACTGACTCTTTTTAACATTCTTCACACAAGTTTCCTCTTATCTTTACAAGAGTACTCACAATTGAATGTCATCTGAACCTCGTCAAGTATTCCGCTCATATTCGGAACTGATGAGAATAAATGAATACTTTAATAAATAATTCTTTATGGTCTGGGAATTGAATAAGAATAGGCGATGATGTCTTTCTGTTTTACCCCAGAATGTCCCATTAAGAGATTTGATGCTCTTGGTTTGGTTAAATTTTTAGTTACTAAGGAGTGATCATTATTTGCCAAGGTTCTTAATGACTGTTTCTTGACTAGGAGGCTTTTCGGGCACTTTAAATTTGATTCCTATCTGGGAAGACAGGAAGACAAGAGTTATTGAAAATTACATATAAATAACTAAAGGAATAAACTTATATGAATCATAAATAAGAAACTATACCTATTTATCAATTGTAATTTGTAACTTATACTCTTGGTTTCAGTCATAAACTATAACTGTAGAATCGGATTGACAGTCATTTTTCATACGTTATTAAAACAACATGATCCGTTCTTTCTTCACTTGCAACTCCAGAGTTGGTGAATGTTTTTTTATTTTTTAACTTTCCTTGTTTTATTTTAAGCCTAGCTAAAGGAGATACGAGTTTTTAATCATTTCTATTACAGCTGTGCACTCTGTTATAATTTTGTTGATGGTGGAAATTTTAATCATCAACATTAGGTTGACGAGTCTATGTGATATGCTACCATAACACTCAACGCTTGAATATATATATATATATATATATATATATATATATATATATATTGATATATTATAAATATACATATATATTAGAGTTAGCAGATAAACATATAAATAGTTATATCTATTTTATTACTATATACATATTGTTACTTTTACCGTATATATATACATATATATATATGTTATATTATTACATACATATATTATTAAGGTATATAGCTACTATGCTATACATTATTATATAGTATGCGGCAGGTTAATATTACATATATCGTGCTACTAATATAATACATATATATATATGATATATATGATATATATTATATTACATACATATATTATTATTATGCTATAGCTACACTTTTTAATTATATGGTTGGTGCTATAGCATATCCATATATACATACATATTGTTGTTATATATACATATATATACGTACCAGTATATATATATATATATATATATATATATATATATATATATATGCCATATATATATTATATATATATATATTAATCGTATATATATATACTATGCTATATATTATGCTATTATACCGGTATATATATTATTATTAAGAGCATATATTATATATATATATATATATATATATATATATATATAGTCGTATATATATATATATATATATATATTTATATATATATATATATACCGTATATATATTATATATTATATATAAGTTCGTATATATGCTAGGTGTTAAAGTTAACTGGTGGTTAAGTTGTTATATATATATATATATATATATATATATTAGCAGTATATATATATATATATATATATATTTAATATAGCATATATACAAAAAAAGATTATTGCTATATATATATATGCATATTATATAAATATATATATATATTAAGTTATTATTATATTATAAATATGTTATATATATATATATATAAATATATATATATATATAAATATATATATATATATATTATATATATATATATATAAATATATATATATATATTATATAGCATATTATTGCTATATACAATATTATATATATAGCATGTAGCTGGTTGGTTATACATATATTACATACTATTATTTATTATACTATATTACTATTATTATTATTATTATTATTATTATAACATATATATATATATTATTAAATATTATTATTATTATTATATTATTATTATTATTATTATTATTATTATTATATTAGTATATATTATTATTATTATTATTATAAATTATTATATTATTACAAGTTATATGACAAGTATTATGGGGATGGTTTGGGTATGGTATATTATTATTATTACAGATGCTGATATTCGCTATATATATACATATATGTTATATATATACATATTACTATTACTATAATAATAATTGAATAGGCTAAGTTATATATATATATATTATATATATTATATATATATACATATTACATATACATATATATGGTTATTGGTGCTGGTATATGTTGGTTATTGCTGTATGGCTAAGTTGTTACATATATTGAGTTATTGGCTACTAAGTTATTATATACAGATATTATATATATATATAAACATATATATATATATATATAAATATATATATATATATATAAACATATATATAAATATATATATGCAATATATATATATGATATACATATTATTGTTATTATTATTATATATAGCTATTACATATATATATATTAAGTTATTGTTATTATTATTATGTTATTAAATATATATATATAGTTATTACATATGTTGTTATTGGCTGGTTATATTGTTATGCTGTTATAAACATACATATATATATTATATTATTATATTACATATTACATATATTGCATACATAATACATACATAAACATAATGCATGCCATATACATACATATACATATGCATATTACATACATATACATAAACATACATATATTATTAAGGCGTAGTTATTTATCTACTATTACATATGGTTATTATTATTATACATATATACATACATATTATTAAGGTTGGGTTAAGTTGTTGTTATGCCATTGGTTAGAGCAAGGTGCTATATATATTATTGTTAAGGCTACATATACATACATAAACATGCATATACATATATTATATGATATTATTATGACATATATGCTATAATAATGTTGGTTATTATATTGCTATATATAATATATATATATATAGGTAGTATATATATATACATATATATATATAAATATATATATATATATATATATATATATATATATATATATATATATAAATATATATATATATATATATATATATATATTATATATATATATATATATATTATGAAGAAGAGATATATATATATGGTTATTATTATATGAGTTAAATATAAATGAATAGGTATATATATATATGATATAAGGTTGGTTATATATTACAGCGCTATTATGGTTATTATACTATATATATTGTTAGCTAGCTATATATATTATTGGTTATTATTATGTTATTAACATATATATATACATATATATATTATAAAGAAGGTTGGAAGTTATATATTACATACATATATATACATATATTACACTATATATATATATATATTATTACAAACAGTTGTGGTATAGTCAGAGCTATATTACTACATATTATATACATATTATTATTACTACATATATAATATAAACATAGCACACACAATTGTTGGTTGTTGTTATTGTTGGTTATATATACATATATACATATATATATATAGTACATAGTTATAAGATATATATTATTATATATATATATATTAGTATATATATATTATATATATATAAATATATATATATATATATATATATATATATATATATATATATATATATATATATATATATATATATATATATATATATATATATATATTATTAATATATTGTACTATATTATTATTATTAAAGAATATATTATAGTTATTATTATATATATATATATATATATATATATATATATGTTACATATATTATATATATATATATATATAGTAAGATTTTACATTAGTACATGCATTTATCTACAAAACTAAAGCAGATACATAAAAATAAATAACATTTAAGTGGGAGTATAGACAGAAAACTAAGTTAACTGTTGCATACAAAAGTTATAAATTAATTAAAAAAAAAATGCAAATGTACTACGTTTTTAAGAATCTCGGTATCTAGGTTGGTTTATGAGTATTATTTACACGCCAAAGAGCGCTAGAGTTGCCAAAAATCGCTTCTTTTTTTTTTTAGCTAAACGAATACCCCAGGGCAAACCGCAAAGATGGAACGAGTCAGGGTCTCTCGGCCTCACCGCGGGACAACGGGGGGACTCCGTCCCCCTCTGTCCCACCATCGGCTCGAGCCCCTTAAAAAAAATTGTAAAAGAAAATAACATTTTCTCAAGAGCATGGACAAAAAACAATTTTTGACAACTCTGGCGCTCCTTCTATTGCAGGAACGGAAATGGAGCAGTTGTCATTCACTGTCGTAATGTATTTATTTACACTATTATAAATATGAAAATCTTATTTTAAAACTTTTCTTTTTTTTTATTACATTTTCCGAACTAAAATTCTTCACTGATTAGAAAAATGTCATTTCTTTTAGTATAGCATTTGTAGTTTTGTAGATAAATGCATATACTAATGTAAAGTCATATATATATATATATATATATTATATATATATATATATATATATATTATATATATATAGCATATATTATATATATGTTATGTTATTGTTATTATATATATTATATTATATTATATATATATATATGATATATAATTATGCCAGTTTAATATATATATATATATATATATATATATATATATATATTAAAAAAACGGGGTTTTCACAAAAAAAAAACCCAGTAAAAAACTGTTTTTTACAGCTCTATGCGTGTGCATGGGCGCGCTCGTGTATGCGTACTTGCAGTTTGAAATAAAACGATAGTATGAAAACAATCAAATTCCACATTTGAATATTAATTTTCTCTCCTATAAAAGATAATTGAAGTTCGTTTCTTTGTTAAACTTTTTGACGATGAAATAATAGCACTCTCTATTCATTCAATTTCGCTTTTATTGGTGAGGTTTGATTGGGAAGAGAGAGAGAGAGAGAGAGAGAGAGAGAGAGAGAGAGAGAGAGAGAGAGAGAGAGAGAGAGAGAGAGAGAGAGAGAGAATGGGAGAGAGAGAGAGAGAGAGAGAGAGAGAGAGAGAGAGAGAGAGAGAGAGAGAGAGAGAGAGAGAGAGAGAGAGAGAGAGAGAGAGAGAGAGAGAGAGAGAGAGAGAGAGAGAGAGAGAGAGAGAGAGAGAGAGAGAGAGAGAAGTGTATGAAACTAAACGAATCTATATATATATATATATATTCTTTCTTTCTTTCTTTCACCTTCTCTTCTTTGCCCCAAGACTGGGGGGTAAGGTGCTGTACAAGCATCGGAAAAAGAAAGTGTGGAGAACATGACAAACGTCGAAAAGAAAGCCCAGCCTTTACCGCCCCCTCTGTACCATTAATTGTACCATATATCATATATATATATATACCATATATCTGTACCATAATCTGTACTCATATATATATATATATATGGTTATTATTGATATATATATATATATATATATATATATATTTTTTATTTTTATTTTTAAAAGAATATATAGTTATATATAGATATATGTTAAGCATATACTGTATAATATATATATTAGCATTAGTATTAATCTATATATTATTACATTTTATAATTATTATTAGCTATTATTATATGAATATATATATGCTATTATATTATTACTATACATACATATTATATATATATTACATATATATATTACATATATACATATATTAGCGTGAGCATATATATATATATAGATATATATTAGGATGGTGCAAAAAAACATGACCATCATTTAATAATTTCAGAGTTAGTTTAAGTTTGCTTCCTCTGCCTCAAAATCACATAGTCATAAGTGTTGGTATCGTAGTATGTGCTTCTGTTTCACATAAGTGTTGGTATCGTAAAGTATGCTTCTGTTTCACATAAGTGTTGGTATCGTAAAGTATGCTTCTGTTTCACATAAGTGTTGGTATCGTAAAGTATGCTTCTGTTTCACATAAGTGTTGGTATCGTAAAGTATGCTTCTGTTTCACATAAGTGTTGGTATCGTAAAGTATGCTTCTGTTTCACATAAGTGTTGGTATCGTAAAGTATGCTTCTGTTTCACATAAGTGTTGGTATCGTAAAGTATGCTTCTGTTTCACATAAGTGTTGGTATTGTAAAGTATGCTTCTGTTTCACATAAGTGTTGATATCGTAGTATGTGCTTCTGTTTCACATAAGTGTTGGTACCGTGAAGTATGTTTCTGTTTCACATAAGTGTTGGTATTGTAAAGTATGCTTCTGTTTCACATAAGTGTTGATATCGTAGTATGTGCTTCTGTTTCACATAAGTGTTGGTACCGTGAAGTATGTTTCTGTTTCACATAAGTGTTGGTATTGTAAAGTATGCTTCTGTTTCACATAAGTGTTGGTATCGTAAAGTATGCTTCTGTTTCCCATAGGTGTTGGTATCGTAAAGTATGCTTCTGTTTCACATAGGTGTTGGTATCGTATAGTATGCTTCTGTTTCACATAGGTGTTGGTATCGTAAAGTATGGTTCTTTTTCACATAAGTGTTGGTATTGTAAAGTATGCTTCTGTTTCTCATAAGTGTTGGTATCGTAGTATGTGCTTCTGTTTCACATAAGTGTTGGTATCGTAGCATGTGCTTCTGTTTCACATAAGTGTTGGTACCGTAAAGTATGTTTCTGTTTCACATAAGTGTTGGTATCGTAAAGTATACTTCTGTTTCATATAAGTGTTGGCTTCGAAAAGTGTGCTTTTGTTTCATATAAGTGTTGGTATCGTAGTATGTGCTTCTGTTTCACATAAGTGTTGGCATCGAAAAGTATGCTTCTGTTTTGTTTCACATAAGTGTTGGCATCGAAAGGTATGCTTCTGTTTCAAACAAGTGTTGGCATCGTAAAATATGCTTCTGTTTCATTTAAGTGTTGGTATCGTAAATTATGCTTCTGTTTCACATAGGAGCTAGTATTGTAACTGACAAAAATGACAAGAAGAGATCTACAGTTATCTGACTGATAGTCCAACAAATAGATGAATTAAGTCAAACGAAGCTGCCAATGAAGAAAGATGTAATGCCTTTATTAATGAGTTACAAATGTAACTAATATGAAACCGACAGTATGGCGTTTACCATAACTGTTAATGATGATTTAGAAATATGGCAACGAGCAGAAATACCGACAACCCAGAAATGTAATGTTATGAAGAAATTGAGTTCTTTATATATATATATATATATATATATATATATATATATATTAGATTGCTAGTATATTTTGTAAAGTCAGGTATGTTCCAGAAATTTTTGATAATAAGTGAGCAGTTAGCAGTTAGCAGTTAGCACGGTGCTGTTATTATTTATATATATAAATAGAGATTTTTATATATATATATATATATATATATATATATATATATATATATATATATTGCTACATATACGAGTATATTTTCAGATTGCTT
>JABUQX010029728.1:47500-55000 GCA_015478945.1 Trachelipus rathkii
GAAGAAGAAGAAGAAGAAGAAGAAGAAGAAGAAGAAGAAGAAGAAGAAGAAGAAGAAGAAGAAGAAGAAGAAGAAGAAGAAGAAGAAGAAGAAGAAGAAGAAGAAGAAGAAGAAGAAGAAGAAGAAGAAGAAGAAGAAGAAGAAGAAGAAGAAGAAGAAGATCAGGAATAAGAAAAGAAGGTAAAGAAGATAAAAGATGAAGATAAAAAGATAAAGAAGAAAAAGAAGAAAGTTCTTGTTTCCAGCAAAATCTCATTTATACTTGAAATCAATTTGAGTAAAATAAAGAATGATTTGAAAAGAGAAAAACGTTAAACTTGAATTTGACTCTTTTTGAATTGCCTTTTTATTGAGTCAAAAGCCGTTTAATCGGGGCACTTTTTCCACCCTCCCCTTTCCCTCTTTTACCCGAAGTTATTTTATGGTCTTATTCAACTCTTTAAATCACTTTCTTTTTATTTCAATCACATTATTTAAAAGTGATTTACGTTTTTTTTTCTTCATGACGCTATAATCTATTTTTTGCATTTTCAATCAATAATCCCATTTAATTTTGTTTTAATAATAATAATAAATAATAATAATAATAATAATAATAATAATAATAATAATAATAATAATAATAATAATAATAATAATAATAATAATAATAATAATAATAATAATAATAATAAAAATTAATTTAAATTGTTTTAATAATAATAATAAATAATAATAATAATAATAATAATAATAATAATAATAATAATAATAATAATAATAATAATAATAATAATAATAATTCACTGTGTGAAACATTCTAATTTTTATAATGAGTATTTTTTCAAATGATCTTTGTTAATTAATTATATTTTAATTGCTGTTTTTTTATATAAATATTATGATATTGCAGGAATAATAATTTTTATGAAATATAAAATAAATTAGTCTAATTAATTGCAAATGTTCATGTCAATTATGAGAGAGAGAGAGAGATGAGAGAGAAAGGAGAAAAAGAGAGAGAAGAGGAAGGAGAGAGAGAGAGAGAGAGAGAGAGAGAGAGAGAGAGAGAGAGGAGAGGAGAGAAGAGAGAAGAGAAGAGAATACATACATACATCATACATACATACAATACATACATACATTACATACATACAATACATACAGTACATACTACATACATACCATACATCCAATACAATACATATTAACATACATAACATACATTACATACATACACGTTAGAATGATGTGGTTTGGGGGAAGTATTTTAGTCTGTTGAGTCTCATTTTGTGCTCTCTGCCTCTGTCCTCTTTTTTCCGTCCTGCTCTCTTTCTCTCCTCTTCGTCTCTATGGTCCCTCTGCGTTCTGCTTCTCTTTCTTCTCTGCGTTGCTGGTTTTTCTTGTGGGGGTTTTGGGTGTGCTCGGCCGTTTGCGGGTTGGGCTCTGCCCCGCGGTTTTCCTGGGGGGGTTGGTTTTGGTTCGTTTGTCTATCATCCTGAATCTCTCATTTTGCTCTCTCATCTTTCTCTCTCTCTCTCTCTCTCTCTCTCTCACAATGTAGGAGTTTTGTTATGGGTCATATTGAGTGGTTTCCGGGTTATGGTCTTAATCACGTTTAATTTGATCAATTTATTGCAGTTTCTCCTCTTCATATAAGTTGATATATGTCAAACCTCCTTAAACAATAGAATTACGAGCTCTCAAATATTGAGATGATTTTTTTTGTATTGGGGGTTTAGTGTGCGGTCTTTGTCTTAGAATTGTTTGGTGGTGAGGATTAGGTGAGTAGGTGTGAGTAGACAAAGGAAGTAATTTAGATGCATAGATGAAGTTGAAGAGGAGAGGAGATATGTATTGAGATGAAGGGTAAGAGGAAGGAGTAAAGTAGTGATATAGTGATGTGTTATTATAGGACTTTTTTGGGGTTTTTGTTGTTGTGTGTGGTTTTGTGGTTGTGGAGGAGATGGAAATGAAGATGAGTGTAGTGAGAGAGAGGGCATGAGTGAGTATGAGTAGATGATAGGTATGAGTAGAGGAGAGAGAAGAGGAAGCAGAGAGAGAGAGAGAGAGAGAGAGAGAGAGAGAGAGAGAGAGAATGTGATTATGAATCAGCTGAAAATGTAACGAATATATAAATCTTTTCATTTTTTTTTTTATAATTCAGAACGGATTAAGCAGATAATAAAATAGAATTAATAATACGATTAATAATATAATATTTATTTGAGTGAGATTGTGGTTTGTGTGGGAATTATATATAATAATAATAATTAATGTGTGTTATTAGTTGCAATAATGAATGTATCAGGGAATGTAATTTTATATGGTTTGGTAAAATAATAATGACTAAGGTAATAATAAGATTGAATAATAATAATAATAATAATATTTGTCTTTCCAACAGCGTCAGTAAATAAAGTGTTTTTTTTTTTTTTATTAATTTATGATCTGAAACTTAGTTAAAACTATAATTAAAACTAGTAATTAAAACGTTATGATGCAAATCGTTTATGAGAACATAATTGCTAACAGTTTCTTTCAATCTTTCAACACTGATAGTTAGAATACAAAGCTTTATATCGATCTCGTGACCTTCGCAACACAAATTTAATTCTTTAACTTATACGCTATGATACACTGCAGAATTGTCACATCATTTTTTTTTCCTAATTATTGTTTTATTAGAAATAAATCGGTGAAGATAATTTATTATAGGTAAATATGTCTTTAAAGCACTCATATGGCGTTTGAGCATCGTTCAGAATAGCAGCAGCGTTTTAGAGGCTCGTATATCTGCGTGTCTAATTTAAAAAGTAAATGGTTTTATTTTTATTTCACTTTATTTTTTTAAATTATTTTATTCTGTTGAATGTACGGTGAGAGGCATTAACGCTTCACCCAACTGCGGTTGTTATAGTATATGTGGTGTGTTTGTAGTTTTATTATTATATATAATATTATATATTAATATATTTATATATTTTTATATAGTATTATATATATATAATATATAGTAATATATATATGATGAGGTTATGTATTTAGTATGTGCTTCTATATGTAATGATTAGTTAGTATATATATATTATTATGATATATTATTTGTTATATTTTATATATATATATAATATTATATATATATATATATAATATATATTATATATATTATAAGTATATATGTGTATATTATATTCAAGAGAACGTGCGGGTCCATTGGAGCACGCGCGCCCAATGCATTCCCTAGAAATATGAATAAGATTAATTGGTCAAAGAATTGAAATAATTTGATCTAAACAGGTGTGGGTGTTACGTTTAATTAATTACAGTAATAGTCATTTATCCTTTTATCAAGCGTTTTATTTGATTGTTAATCAAAAATAGTATTGAATACGATGTATTGTTTACCGTTCGGTGGCCAGTTTTATCGAATTGTGGTGAGAGAGAGAAGGGAGAGGAGAGAGAGAGAGAAGAGAGAGAGAGAGAGGAGAGATGGAATGAGAGAGAGAGAGAGAGAGAGAGAGAGAAGTAAGTGTATTTGGCAAAGCTTCAATAAGAAAATGACAAAAGGATGCTTTTTAAGATAAAAACATCCTTTTCCCGCTGAATTAATCTTTTTTTTAAAAATAAATCAATAAAAAATATAACTTTTTCTAATTTAAGAAAAGCGGTGCATTTTCCTTTGTTTGCCGCTTGAAAATTACGAATATGGAATTTAAAAACGTTTAAATATTCTTTAAAAATGTACTTTTGTCTTAATAATTCAAATTTTAATTAAGATAATAGATTAATACATCATGATGTCTGTTTTATGGTTAGTAGATGGTTGTTCAGATGCTCTTGCAGATAGGAGAGATATCTTTGTTTTGAAGATGGTGCTTTTGACCTCTCTCTAGTCTGTCTGCGAGTCTCCTGATCGGCGAGTGGTTGGCCGCCCCGCTTCTGCTCCCGCTGTATCGCTCACTCATTGGTTGGAGGGTAATTATTTCTATTTCATATTGATTTGAGAAACCGAAGAAACACGTATAATAATCATATCGCAATATGATCTGCTTCTAATAATTATAGCATGCATAATTAGTTATAAATATAATATTGAGATGACATATTAAATTTATGAATTTGTAATATTCTGTGAAATAATATAATTAAATTGATTAGCTTAAGTTAGTTTTTTAAAAAGAATAGTACCCTATATCTGGAAACCTATCTTTATGAGCGAAGTGCCCAATTTATGACCATATCAAGTTTTTGAATTTATAGGCTTATATTATTTTCCAGCTTAGCATTAAATATCTATTGAGAAAAACCTTCCCTTAAAAAAATAAAATATTCAGTTTGCATTCTCCAATATTTTTAATTGATTGTTTAATTAAGAAAATAGAGAATATATCATTTAACATAAATAACATAAGTAACCTTTATATATAATTAATTATATATATATATATAATATATATATTATATATATATATTATATATATATATACTATAAATATAATAATATATATATATATATATATATTTATCTATATATATAAATATATAGTAATTTTGTTACCCAGAGGTTGTCACCCTGTTTCCCAATTTTATGAAATCACAGCTCGATCTCTAAAAAAAAATAATTATATGAAGAATAGTGAAAACGAAAAGTTTGTGTTCGCTCTCTTCTTAGGAAAAAAAAGTACAGCGTCCGCGAATATGTTAAAAACTCCATAGGCATTTTGCTTATAGTAGGCGCGCCATGTTTTCCGCAACATTTGAAATAAGCGACAAGAAGTTTTAAAAAATATAGCTCCACAAATAATTAATGAAAACCATAGGTTAACTGGTTGACGATTCTAGAGGAAATTTTAAGAAACTGATATTGTTAACTATATATATATATATATATATATATATATATAATAATATATATATATTTTATCTATATATATATAATTATATATATATATATATTATAATATATATATATATTATATATATATATAATATTTATAATATATAGGTATATATTTATGTATATTTGTTTGTTATTAGTATATATATTAGGTTAATGATATAGTGGAGTGTTATGTTTTATATATATTGTTTTTGATTTAATTATTATTTAGTGTCATAGTGTGTGATTCCAGAAAGGTGCTCTAGGAAATTATGGCTTCGATAAAGTTATGACATTACGAGATAAAACCATTACATATTTGGAATTTAGCGTATATAAGGCTTATTTACTATGAGTGTAAGTTTAGTTGATCTATATATGATATTGTTTGTTTTGATATTAGTTATATATTAGAGTATATATTATTATTATATAGTATATATATATATATGATGTGTTTATGGTTGTGGGTTGGGTTTTTGTTGTTGGGTATAGATATGTATTGGTGGGGTATTATATATTGGTGGGTTGGGATATAATATTAGATATTATAGATATTAGCCTATATGTAAATGGTCATTTTATTTTTAAAACCTAACGAAGTCACCTTCTAGTTTGTTAATTGTTCGGCCCTGATGTATCAGAGTCGGGTCTCTTCGGCCCTCTAGGTGGATGCGACGGGTGGTTATCGTCGTCCCGTCCCCTCTGGTGCCCCCAAGTCGGTTCGAGCCCCCATAATGGAAATATATTGTGTTTCTTTGACCTGTAATTTTAGGGGGCTCGATGCCGATGGGGGACGAGAGGTGGGACGATAGTCCCCCCCGTCGTCCACCTAGAGGCCGAGAGACCCCGACTGCCTGAATCAGTGCAGTCTAGCTTAGGGGTGTTCCGTTATTTTAAAAAATAAATGACTTTTACATATAGGCTATATATATATAAAAAATAAAATTACGACTTGGAATGAAGCTTAATTACGCTGATTTCCAAATATGTAATTGTTTTCTGTAAGTGTCATACCTTTTCGGAGATAAGTTCTCTCTGGCCTCTTTCCGGGGAAGTTTATGCCTTTATATATATATTATTAGTATATATATATATTATATATATAATATATATATTAGATATATATATTATATATTATATATATTATATATATGTTATATAGTAGTATATGATTATATTAGATATATAAGTAATAGTATATTATGAGTATTATATATATAATATACTATAATATATAAAATATATATATATATATAATGTGTGGGTGTGTGTGACTGTGTGTGTGTGTATTCTTTAACATTTTTTTTTTTTTTTTTTTGTGGTTTTTTTGTTTTGTGTGAGGTCGTATTTATTTCGTGTGTGGATGCGTTATATATTTGGTAAGATTGTATGGCCTGATGTATTACGATGTTGTCTAAAATCGGCTTAGATGAGATATTGTTTTTAGGTAGTCATGTAGGGTGGTTCGAGTTTTTATTGTGGAGATAAGAGATTGTTGTTGGTTGTTTGCTTTATCTTTTTTTGGTTCGTTTAATGAAGGACTGAGTTTTCTTTTGTGGTAAGGTTTATTAATATGAGGTTACGATGATGCGTAATTGAACATAGTGAGGGTCTTTTATCATTTTTGTGTTTCTATGGATGTTTTCTTATTACAGTGATGTAGTGGAGCTGATTTACTTTTAATTTTTGTATATTTGCATAATTCCTTAAAGAAATCTATGAAATGTCCAAACTTGCAGATATATGTTGCGCTCGAATAGTTGATTGGGTGATTGCCGGTAAAGTATGTATGCGTGTGTCTTTCAGGTATCAACGTTGGTATACCGTGGTTTGCAGGTTAGTTATTGGGTATTCTTTCCAATTTTTAATGGATCATGATATCCTGTGGGTCAAGGCTGTAGTATCATTCTGATTGAATATTTAGATAAGAATTTGGTATGGGTGGTTTAGAATTTCGTGTCCAAATGAGCGGAGAGAGAGAGATGCGATTTGGTTCTGACTGGTGGTACATATTGCGATTGTATGTTGTTTTATTGGTTCATTTAATATTTGGTGAAGGAATTTTCCGTAATTATAATGAGAATAGATTTTGGCTGAGGCGGTACCGGAATCCTGAAGTAGCAAGAGCAGTCTGTTAGGGAGTTTAGCTGCGGGGTGGTCTGTGCGTGCGGGATATTTCTGATAGCGATTTACTAATTAGGTAGTATATATATATATATATATATATATATATATTATATAATATATATATATATCATAATACTATATAATTAATATATATATATATATATATATATATATATATCTATATAATATAATATATATATATAATATATATAATATATTATATATATAGTAGATAGGTATAGTATATATTATAATATTATATCATATATATACATATTATTAATATATATATATATATATATATATCATAATATATATATATATGAGTAGTGTAGGTATTAATATAATATATATTATATATATATGATATAGATATATATATATATATATTATATATATTATATAATATATATTAATATTTATATTATCATATCGCGGAAAATTTTTGTATTTTCAAAAAAAGATCTTGCGGGTTGTTTTTATGTCGTCGCAACTTTTAGTTTGTCCTA